>NQII01001405.1:450977-498322 GCA_002778355.1 Clitarchus hookeri
GAGGAGACCCCGTAGAAAAACGCTGATGGCGTTGACATGTGCTGGGAGGGTAGTTAAGTAGTCCCGACATGTGGAGGAGGTAGTTAGTTGTTCGTGGGCCTCGCCGCGAGGCGGAAGGAGAGGAGGCGGTCTGGGGTGGCATCGCCAAGAAGCGCCACGACGGGACGAGGGAGTAAGTAAGTCAGTCAGTAAGCCAGTTAGTTAGTCGAGTCAGTCGAGTGAGTCAGTCAGCCGAGGCCGGGGATCGGACCCTGGCAGAATCAGTGATGTAGAGGCCAGTAATAATCAGCTCCGGAAGGCGATGGTCGGGTGGGGTCTCGCCAGAAGCACCACATCGGGATGCAGAGTGCGATACCGAGAACGGGAGTCGAGTGGTGGCCTCACGAGGGGCACCATGCCGAGGGAAGAGTCAGTCAGTAGTATCGTGGAGTCGTTGAGATGAGAACATGGAACAGCCAGTCCGAGGGCCTGTGAAAGGCCGCCCAACTTACCAGAACTCAACCTACCGCCGGAACACCCAGAACTACCAAAACAGTTAAGTACCAACTTCATCGCTCAAGGAACATTCTCAGGTGCCTAACATTCCCCCTACGACGTCGGCAGTAGTTAGCACGGGTGCTTTAATCTGCCCTTAAGGCCCCCAACTAGTGGGGATACCATCTCGGAGTAACATATGCATATTTGTTTTGTTATTGCTAAAATATAAACCTCGTAAACTAAACACTGAGAAACCAAGTTCTTATTTACCCATATTAAACATCCAANGTTATTGCTAAAATATAAACCTCGTAAACTAAACACTGAGAAACCAAGTTCTTATTTACCCATATTAAACATCCAAGGCGCCCATAGTCTGCGCCAGAAAGGTAACTCGTGTACTACGGACCACTCTGTATACCACAGGTGGCGAGTAGCATCAATGTAATCTAAATTTTTTAATGGATCACAAAAGGCTTACCAGATCTATTTATGTATCTACATATGCTTGTAATTACTAAATTAATTGTCAGATATTAAATAAATAAATTCATTTTGTTTGTGATACTGTTTTAGAAAGTGGGGCAAAATCATACAGCGCCCATGAATAAAATAATGCGATGAGAATTCGATTACATCTTATGCCACCTTGCAGATAGCAGAGGTGCAATGTAGACTCTGAGCATCGAGTTAGGCTCTGGAGAGTCAAAATTGTAGTTTTAGTGTAGGACATTGAATTTAAACAGGCACAACTTAAAAAAATAAAAGTAGCAATTTTTTTGAATTTTGGTTTTATTTTTTTAAGGACTTTACTTAAGATATCTACATTATAATCAAATCCTGCCAAATTGTTTTACAGAGTTAGGTCTTCTTGGTATCAAGCGTGTGTTTCCTTGGGAGGCTGTATAAAGAAAATGCAAGTACTTACCAAATGTACCTTTATAATATTTTAAGAAAAAAAGTAATCTATCAACAAAAAAGACTGCTGCAAATATATACTTATATATATATATATATATATATATATATATGTATATATATATATATATAGACAGTAGATTGAGCACTTTTAAAATTAACCTTTGAAAAATATAACTGCCCCTACCTGCACGTATTTAAACTGGCACACTGACTAGAATGCGCCCAGTAAAGTTTGTAACGATAAAGGGAAAGTAGTTAAATTATTTATAGTTGAGTAAGAAGGCTAAGGTAAACATTTGTGAATACTGAAATGATTTATCTTGCTCTGAGTATTTTTAATACATATAATTGTACGAATGAGCAGATTTTTAAACTATTTATTTGTCTGATAAATTTACAGTTTTACTCTACGGATGCATGGATAAAATGATCAGGCCCATTGCAATGTTAATTTACATATAGTGGAAGAAGAAATAATGTGCATGCAAGTAGATCTTGAACAGGGCTTTCAAAATTGTTCAATTTACCATAGACTGCCTATATTAGTTTATTTATACTCAGCTACAGTCAGAGTCTTTTCGTTTTATTTCGTTCGTTTATTATCATATTCATAAAATTGCACTTATTTTCGTTATTTTTTACTCTATTTTATACTTTTTAAAAATAATTTCGTAACATTTTGCTTGTTTTATTTGTTTACACAATATTAAGTTAGTTTTCAATCAAATAATTTTTTTTCGCATTATTTTGTTGTTCACTATATTTAGCTTGTTTCATTCAATTCCGTTACTTAGAATTTTTTTCAGTCCATATTTTTGCATTGTTACATTTTGCTTGCAATCGTTGTTTTTCGTTATATTTGGTAGGTTTTTCACTCAATTTCTATAAAACACTCATGTTTCTGTGTTCTTCACTCTATTGGTTCTTTTCTAATCAATATTGTTTATTTTAGCTTATTTTTGTTACATTTTAATTATTTATGCTCTTAATAACTGTAATTTTTATTTACATTCGTAATATTTAAAAATTTAGGTTACTTTTATACAACAGACATTTAATTTTTTCAATCCTTTATATCCAGTATATTTCACCAGGTGGCTTGAAATATTAATACCACTGACACTGCTGGAGTCAGTGGGATTAATATTTCAAGCTAATTTTTTGGAAGGCCAACGACTCTNCAATCGTTGTTTTTCGTTATATTTGGTAGGTTTTTCACTCAATTTCTATAAAACACTCATGTTTCTGTGTTCTTCACTCTATTGGTTCTTTTCTAATCAATATTGTTTATTTTAGCTTATTTTTGTTACATTTTAATTATTTATGCTCTTAATAACTGTAATTTTTATTTACATTCGTAATATTTAAAAATTTAGGTTACTTTTATACAACAGACATTTAATTTTTTCAATCCTTAACATCCAGTATATTTCACCAGGTGGCTTGAAATATTAATACCACTGACACTGCTGGAGTCAGTGGGATTAATATTTCAAGCTCATTTTTTGGAAGGCCAACGACTCTGGCACAGTATAAAAAAATAATAACCATTTGCTATACTAGTATTAAAACAAGCATACAACTATGCGCACACGAGGAGTTCCATTGAGTATAGCTTACTATATGCAATAGATTTATATTAATGTCTAAAATTTATTCTTTGAACTAGTGTTTACAATTACAAAATTTGTCCCTAGTATTTTTTTCTGTGAAATAAATTATTTATTTCCTTCTTTTTAGTGTTTTGAGTTCTGTAGCTCACTAAGAAAAAACTACAACCCTTGTGGAATTACTCATTTGTCCGCCAACGGGCGTGTNCTAGTGTTTACAATTACAAAATTTGTCCCTAGTATTTTTTTCTGTGAAATAAATTATTTATTTCCTTCTTTTTAGTTTTTTGAGTTCTTTAGCTCACTAAGAAAAAACTACAACCCTTGTGGAATTACTCATTTGTCCGCCAACGGGCGTGTATCAACTGGCTGTACTATAATAGACAAGTTCAAGTCTTGCAAAGATACGTTATACAACGTTGATATAAACAATTTCCTAAAGTCAAGTAAAGAGATCAGGTTACAAAAATACTTAATGATACGTTAAGATTAATAGTTTAACATTGCATTACATTAATCGCAACATTATTTACCGACGGCTCCTAGATAACAAAAAACTACTGTTGTATTAATATTAAAACTGTTATCACAACATTAGACTTTTTACTGCATATGAAGCAATTTTTTGAGAACTATAATATATAGTTGTCGAATGAGCTACAGTCACCGATTAGTATTGGAATGGCAGGTCATGTAGTTGAAATCTAGGTAAAAAAATTGTAAATTCTCCAATAGTACCGCACATTATAGCCTAATTTGAGTTTATTAGTTTTTACCCGACTATGGCGAAACCAAAAGGAGGGTAATTTTTATCGTATGTCTGTATGTGTTTGTGTTCATTATTTCCATTCTAGAGCCCAAACGACAGGACTGGCTTTGCAAGGCTTGAGAGCTGGTTTGAGCTGCATTTAGTTCTCCTACTATGATTTAAAATCTAAAAACTGTGGTTTTATATTAACGAGGTTATCGCTGTTAACTACCAAGCGCCATTTTACAACGCCAATTCAGTGTAAACCAAGTAATAGTAATCAATTTAATTTTCATAAAAATGTTTTTTTTAAGGAGAAAAAAAAATTTACATACATGTTAAAATCAATTAAACACAAAATATGTTGCATTTCAATTGCTTTAAAAAACTTTCCGATGTAAAATTAATTAAGTAATGTTATTTTGTCAGAAAAATACATATTACCAACAAAAAAAATATGGCCAATAGGTGAACCGAACACGCGTGTCGGGTGTTGTGCGCGCTACCTATTGGCTCATTTGCGAACCATACGCCATATTGTTCTCCGAAAACCCGCACCTTGTTTCCGGAGAAGTGGGACACCACACACTCGCAGCACTAGCACGTCAACCTGTAATGTGTGCTGCACTCACGTCTTCCCGCTGCTCCCCTCTACATGCTCCTGCCCTTCCAGTTACATTACGTTTATGAACGACCCTACAATCGCACACCAAATTTCGTTTTTGAGAACTCTTTCGCCGCCTGCCGCGCACCCTAGCAGTTCATCAATTGCCGCACGAGGCAGCACCTCCTAGATGCGCTTACTCGCCGGACCAGTTATGTGGTCGATCAGCTGATGGCGGAACGATACGCAGTCAGATGTAGTCAGATGTAAACAGTGGCGCTACTTTCACCGATCTGTCAAAAAGTGGCCTTCTTATATGGTAAGGACCATAACCATACTTCTTCGTTTAGGTGGTGAAAGTAGAACGTTAAGAATCTCTGCTCTTCCTTGGTTGCCACCCTGCCGTGATATATTGGAATATAAGCTGCGTCCGGTGTTGTGGGTTTGAGTTCTGTCGTCTTCAGGAATAACCAATAAGTGTCGGAAAGAAAGTCACAAGAATGTTGCAACTTCAAATCAAAATTCAGCTGTGCTGTTTTTTTTTCTTCAGAGTTTTGATTTCCTGAAAATAAAATAGATGTTTTATAGTAAGAACAGGCATTTTTTATATTTCCACACTAANTTGTGGGTTTGAGTTCTGTCGTCTTCAGGAATAACCAATAAGTGTCGGAAAGAAAGTCACAAGAATGTTGCAACTCCAAATCAAAATTCAGCTGTGCTGTTTTTTTTTTTCAGAGTTTTGATTTCCTGAAAATAAAATAGATGTTTTATAGTAAGAACAGGCATTTTTTATATTTCCACACTAANTTCAGAGTTTTGATTTCCTGAAAATAAAATAGATGTTTTATAGTAAGAACAGGCATTTTTTATATTTCCACACTAAATACAGCTTAAATAAGCAGTAAACTAATAAAACTAGTATGGCGTGTGAGATCGAGCCTTAAGGTAGACATATATTGTCCCTCCTGCTATGTAACAAATATACATTTAAGTGTCACTTCAATGTCACTGGTCAGTGGTGATAAATGGGATTTTAATTTGTATAACCACAGCAACACCAGCTAAATGGTTGGCCCCTTCTCCATTTCCAGGGTTTCTGTAGCTTCTTTTAACAACCCAAGGAAGGACAGCAACTCAGCAACCACTTCATCTGTACAGCCTTCAAGTTTGTCTGAAGCACCCATATCATACAGAATCTGACATATATCGTCTATCTGAGAGTTAAGTGATTCAATCATTACGTACTTGCTGTTCGATTGTTTCCTAGTCTTGAAGAACAGCCCGGACTAACGTGTTCATATGTCCAGATCTTTTGAGATCTATGGGTGCATTTACAGATGACAGCACGGAATGAATTTCATCTTGATGCGACTCGTCGTTCAGTGTGTGCCGCAAGACTGTGTTTATGCGTTGAGCTGCAAACGGTAACCTCGCGTAGACTTCCAGCGTTTTTTTTTATGTTTGGTCCTTGGTCGGTTACATATGTCACATTCTGCAACACTTCTGCAGCGATCACAAGTTCCGTCAAATGGTTCTGAAGTTTCACACGGATGTTGTCTCCACTCTTCCGAACGTCTGGGAACCTTGTAATCAGCAGTAAATTGTTTATTAGTCACCATTATTTATTAATGTAATGGGCAGTAACCATCAAGTAACGCATTTTCTTAAAATCATCGGTCCACAATGCCATTGTAATTGCACAAGCCCTCTGTTCCAATGCAGATTGTATGCTGGGAATTATCTCGCCCCTTAAGTCCCTTGCAATGTCCCCAACATGCCGTAGTACTGCGATGGGGCAACACGTCAACTGCGGAAACGTATCCATAAGTTGCCCCTACACTTATAAATTCCTGTGCATGTTCCATTAAACCGTCACTGACAACAAATGAAAATGGTCATAGGGTTTTTCCACACATCATGACACATTTCTCCGTTATGCTGTATTTCACAGAAACTGAAACTCGAGCAGAGGCATCTCCTGCTGCGTTTTGTTCATGGCATAAGTGACGCTTTAAATGTGTTGTCCCAGAACCCACTTTGAATAGACGTACATCTTTACAATAGTGACTTTGAACGAAACCATAAATGTGTTTCGGCGTAGCATATCTAATTAAAGCAAATTTATGCCACACTTCACTTCGTGCCCTTTTCCTGGACACANAATGTGTTTCGGCGTAGCATATCTAATTAAAGCAAATTTATGCCACACTTCACTTCGTGCCCTTTTCCTGGACACATATACTTCATACGTCCCTTCCAATACCTTCCCGAAAACGTCTTCACTATTCTAGGAAACCATTGTGTATGGCCACGTTAACACGTAATACCCTATCCACTTACAACTGCAGTGACTACACAATGCTCATGTGCATTTATGTGTAGTTGTGGTGTCAACACTGTGCTGCAACACCGCTGTAGTCAGGGGGAGCATGAGTGAGCGGTCGAACTGGACAGCCTGCCTGTTCGATGCTCATAGTACTTCGGGTGGTTCGCATTTTCGAGTACTCGAATGACCAAACGCGCTTTGAGCGACCATAGTGCNGATGCTCATAGTACTTCGGGTGGTTCGCATTTTCGAGTACTCGAATGACCAAACGCGCTTTGAGCGACCATAGTGAATTTTATGAGAGAGTTTTACCAAACCATTTTCGAGTTATATTACCACCCATTCGTGTCCACATCACGAAATGGCATACATTTGGTCATCAAATTTGCTCAATGCAGATATCTACCAGTGCAGGTAAAGTCGCCATCATCTGTTACTCAGCTGGAGACTGCTCGAGTCTGGTGGCGAAGGTTTAAAACNTACCAGTGCAGGTAAAGTCGCCATCATCTGTTACTCAGCTGGAGACTGCTCGAGTCTGGTGGCGAAGGTTTAAAACAGTTAAGAGGGAAGCGACTAGTATTCCGAGAGTTTCTCAGCTGGTTGTCTTACAAGTTATTGGTGTTATTAAAGTTCTTGTGATTTTGTTCATGCCTGATGTAAGAAAGTCAGGAATACTGATAATTTTGCTCTGTACACAGTAGATTTATAATTTAACTTTAGTCCTACTAAAATATTATGTATAAGGTTTTAAAATAAAGTGTTATATAATTTAGTAGATTACCTAATTTTTCCTCTTTTGTGTAGTGTAACGGATTGAAACATACGCAACTGGAGAGTGCAACGATTCTTGTCAGCAATAGGAGAGATAATACTACTCAACATAAAAATTATGCTAAGAACAGCAACTTCGCTTATAACATACGGCCGGAGTAATAGGCTAAATGTATTTTCCAAACACCACCTCCCGTGGCACAGCCGGTTGGTGCGCCGCCGGTCTGGGGGTGCGGGGGTTCTGGGTTTGAATCCCAAGTAAGGCATGGGTGTTAATTTAAGTTAGTTTATAAGTTAGTTCGTAAGACGTCCCCTGATAATCCTTTAGGCATAACACCGGGGGACGTAAATAAGCCATTTACAATACAATACAATATTTTCCAAATGCTCAGCATGGTCGAAGCGTTTTGCTATTGGTTTTCGTGACTGATGGATGTATATTATATATCAAAGCGGAGAAAATGTTAAATGCTAAAAATGTAAGTGGCTAGTCAGTGGCCCGACATAGCAAGGTAAAGTGCCACTTTGGTAAATAAATATTTTGTTTCAATAAATATATATTGCATTACTAAAAAATTAATATGTCTGGTAGTTTTGTAAAATATTTGTATTTTATGGAGGGTGATGTTCTATTTTTGGTTTACTTAGAGCATACAATGTTTTAGTGAAACACGAAATGTTAATAGTTCCCACCACGATTGGAACATTGTCATTTTAGTTCATAAAAGTGATAAAATAAGCAACCTGGAAACTCTAAACAAAAAAATTACAGAAATAACTTACAATTGTATTTAAGTAAATTACTCATTATATTAATACTTATTTATGTTTGTAAAATGTTAGTTTACCCAGTTAGTCTGACATTACCTTTTCAAAAGCCTGTTCATCGTTCGAACTGTTGTCTTGTCGAACAACGCGTAGCTCGGCAGATTCACCAGCACCGAAAGCTGCAAACCAAAATGTGAAGCAAAGTTGTTGATCTTGGGTGGACATAATTGTTGGCGAAACCAGCTTGGCTACATTACTCCCAGTGTTTTGATTGAACAAGTCGAAATAAATGTAGCCCTCTGAAAAAAAAAANAAACCAGCTTGGCTACATTACTCCCAGTGTTTTGATTGAACAAGTCGAAATAAATGTAGCCCTCTGAAAAAAAAACAGAAAATAAGATTATTTAAAGATTTTTGTTTTTGAAAATCAAATACATATTTGCCCATATACTAGTAGGAATAAACACTGGTAGTATATAGTAAAAAAGTTGGTTATATTGAAAGGTTATCTAAATTAATGACAACAAAATCATCAATATAATTTACAACACCTTAAGAATACTAAAAATAAAATATGCATGTGCAGGCTTAGAAGAACAATTTTAAAATTTCTACCCGAGATTAGAACAAAACGCATGTCATCTCGTTGCTAATAAGATACCAGCTTGGCCAGCCACTGAATATGACATTTATCATTAAATTATGGTTCCCACATTCGGTAGATTAACATGAATGTAATTTTCAAAACATAAAATTTTTGGTTTATTACAGTTGCAATTTAATCATTCAATATGTTATAGTGTGAAAAAGAATATTAACGAAATTACTCATATCAACTTTACATTGAATATAATTTGTAGTTATGGAAAACACAAATAGTTTTGGCTTGAATATGATTATAAACTTCTATGTGTGTAAATTGCAAAAATTAGAAGAAATATGCAAATGGACCTAAACCCGCAGGAAATGGAAATGAGGGTATGAAAATAATAATAAATTGAGAATGAAAGTGAGTAGAGGAGAAAAGGTGACTTTGGTACAACGGGATGGGGGCTCGGAGCTGAGGAGCTGTTCAAGCTCTGTCATTCCAGTCAGCCGTTAGCCATCTTGGATCTNCAACGGGATGGGGGCTCGGAGCTGAGGAGCTGTTCAAGCTCTGTCATTCCAGTCAGCCGTTAGCCATCTTGGATCTAGGTGACCTTGACATTTGACCTTA
Organism: Clitarchus hookeri; assembly: GCA_002778355.1. Taxonomy (NCBI): domain Eukaryota; kingdom Metazoa; phylum Arthropoda; class Insecta; order Phasmatodea; family Phasmatidae; genus Clitarchus; species Clitarchus hookeri. Next base: position 460,419 of record NQII01001405.1, read on the forward strand.
ACCCTGTGACCTTTAACCTTGAAATCCCAAAAAATACAAAATAATTATATTANAGGTGACCTTGACATTTGACCTTAACCCTGTGACCTTTAACCTTGAAATCCCAAAAAATACAAAATAATTATATTAAATATATAAAAAAAATTAAAAATAGTTTTAAAAATATTTAAATTGTAAAAAAAATATTTTAAAATTATTTTAAATTATTAAAATTATAAAAAAATTTATTTAAAAATATTAAATGTAAACATAATAATAATAAAAATTTACTATAAAAAATGTATTATTAAAAAAATTAAATAAAAACTTACATTTTCGGTAGTCTCCCTCACTGCCACCAACCCCTTATTACTACTCATTCTATCGAATGTGGCCAATTTGGTGTTTTATTTTGTCATTAGTTCAAACATTGTTGGAGGATACCATCTTGGTATTTTCACCTGTCATTTGTTTATACATTGTTTGGCGGATGCCATATTGGATTTCATATGTTTTCATCACCTAGATGGTGTTAGTGTCGTAATTTACCCACTAGGCAAAAGTCATAATTCTTTATGTTTTAAAGTGTAGGTTATGCTGTCGACACCCTTCATATTGGATTCTATTTTCAACACATAGGTGGATTTAATTTATCGATTATACCGCCTGTAATCGGCCTGTACTGAATGGTGACATTGACCATTCCTGCAAAGTATGTAAACCCAAATTTTTTTTTATTTCTTAAATGCAAGTATTTTTAGTTAAAATAATTTTTATGTAAAGTACAGTGGATTTTAAAAACATAAATTGCACAATATATTTTCTTTTACAAAATTTATTCTGCATATAAAAAAATATACATAACCAGCAAAAAAATCAATAAATTTTATTAATCTTCCTCAAACCGGGACTTCGGGTCANATATAAAAAAATATACATAACCAGCAAAAAAATCAATAAATTTTATTAATCTTCCTCAAACCGGGACTTCGGGTCGATTCGGACGATTTCGTGTCTACTCGAAGGCACCCGATTCCTGGTCCAAGTATGAGGCACACCATTTATGCAGCAGCTGCACATTCTTCAGTGAGCAGGCCCAGTCAGGTTATGACCTGTCGCAGACATGACGATGTGACTCGCTATACATTTTAAAGAGCTTGCTAAGCGAAGGACATCCATACTCAGCCGGCACATCGATAATATATAACGTAAAATTTACACAAGTCGCTAAGCGATTTTTTTCTGCTCACATCATGTAACTTAAATCGGGGCCTTCGGGCACTGCATCTGCAAATTGCTCAGCATATTCCCTATCTAATGGTGTGGAATCTTGCCTTCGTCCCATTTCTGTCTATGGCAGTACTTACTCAGCCAGGTGTTTGTTTTCTTACTCTTCTCATCCAACAGTTTCCAGGAGTAAGGAGGGTGGAAGGAATGGGGCATCGTGTTTTACCATAATCGTCGTAGGTCACTCAATCTCCTTTAGCACAAAACAATTTTGGCTCTAGAAACCTCGAAGCTCGAAGACGACAAAACAGTTATAGTGTGTCAACATTTATATTTACATTTTCTCAGCTAAGCTCACAATGGTATTTTGATGGTGTTATCTCGGCAATTGTATGATACAAGGCGGTCGTGAAGTATCAGGCAGAATGTGTTCATTTTCGCTGGAATATTTCTATGTATCGTGAATTCTATCCTGCAGTCGATTACATTGTAGGTAATACGCTCGTGATGTTTACTCACATCGAAAACCTTGAACGGGGCCAAACTCTTGAAAGTATAGGCTCAATATCGTGGATTGGGTTTCTCTAGCACTTGAAGCGAGAAAAAATAGGTGGAAATTAGTTTAATTGCTCTATAAATAAAATAAAATATTTAATTTCCTCATCTGGCACTATTTTGTAAAAAATAAAAACCTGCACGCATAATTGATGCTGCCAATGAATACTGTTAGTGTACAAAATTTGGTTTATTTTCTTGAAATGTTTCACAGATATAACATGTTATTCTAAATTATTAATTCTAACTCCATTAAGAAACACCTGGCGTGCCTAATATATGTTAGTTTACATACCCTACTGAATAATTATTTGCTTAAAAATGTTGGTAAGAATCGGTTGATTTTCCTTGAGATATGGCATAAAACCTCCATTTTTCATTTGAAAATCATCATAAATGGGGAACAAAAAGGTTATGTATGAGCACAATCGATGATTGTCATAGATACTGCCAGTATACAAAGTTAAGGATCCCGCCTACCTGGAGCTTTTTTCCGCGTTTGAGGCCGAAAAGCGCGACAGCTATAAGGACGACACTGCCACGCGCATCAAGTGCGCCATTACCGCTAACTGCAAGACTCTGAACTCGCGTGCAATGCTCTAGTCGCGCTGCGTGTACCTATGGGACTTTCAGCGGTGACCCTATTATTTTATTGGCAGATAGTATGTAGGAAGTTTCAGTGCAGGGCCCTTGAGTAGTTTTGTATGTATCTAATGTCTATATTTTGAATTACAGCTCTTTGAAAAAAGTAGTATTAAGCCGTTTTGGATTACATTGAAATGGTGTTTCTAACATGCGTGACCTTTTGAAAGCACTCAACCATCCTTGTGTGAAGTCTATTTTTCTTTTCGTAGATCAGCACATTGGACGCACGTTTAATAGTTTCGTGGGAAAACTTGTATTTAAAACACACTGCAAAGCAGTTCAAACATAGGTACGCAGTAGGCTTAAGTTAAAATCAGTTCCATAGTTTCATAGATACAGCACACTAAGCTAAAATGTTTTTACATCCGCCATTTTGAAAATAAGCATCTTGCTCACTTGAAGCTTATAAATTAATCTGACATGCCACAGCATAACGTGTTCGCCAAATTTTGAAGGAATCCGTTTGTTTCCCGAGATATAACAACATACTTTACATTTCACGCTAGGTTATTAAAAAAAATGGCTGATAAATGATGCTCAGTATAGACAAATTTGATGTATATGAAAGATACTGCCAGCACACATAGTTAAGTTGACATAATTTTCGTGGTTTTGTAGAAATAACATAAAGAGCTATAATGTTTATATGGTCACTATTTTGAAAATAACTGCTTGACCCGCTCGAAACATCCGTTTACATGGCCTACTGTATTGCTAATTGTCTGCCAAATTTGGTAGAAATCTGTTGTTTTTCTGGAGACATGATAAAAATTTTAATTTGTCATGTTTAGCTATTTTACAAAATGGTGAACAAAAGATACTTTTTGTGGACACATTTGATGGTTTTTATATATACTGCTAACATACAAAGTTACATTGGAATTAATAACTTGGCTTGGACGATAATGCATATAAAGCTAAAAATAGCTAGATGTCCATTATTTTGAAAGTAAGAATATGACCTATTAAAAACCTACTAATATACATCACCTGCCATAGTGCTACTTGTCTTCAAATTTAGTAGAAATATATTACATTTTCCAGAGATGTGACATAAAATTTCAATTTTTCATGTGGCACTATATGAAGAAATTGTAAATAAGGGAACTTGTGTGGACACATTTTATGGTTGCAATATATACTGCCAGCATGAAAGATTATGTAGGAATTAATTACATGGTTTCGATGATATAGCATAGGATNTGGTTGCAATATATACTGCCAGCATGAAAGATTATGTAGGAATTAATTACATGGTTTCGATGATATAGCATAGGATGCTAAAAGAGCTATGTGGCCGCCATTGTGAAAATAAGTGTCATTCATACTTAAAACATACTATTTTACCCCGACTGTCCCAGTAATACATGTTTGCAGGATTTGGTAGATATAATTCAATTNATACTTAAAACATACTATTTTACCCCGACTGTCCCAGTAATACATGTTTGCAGGATTTGGTAGATATAATTCAATTGTTTCCCTAGATATGACACTAAAAATTTATTTATTCATGTATCGCTATCTTACAAAATGGCAGACAAAAGAGGGCCAGTGTAGACATGTTTGATGGTTGTATGATACACGAAGATTATAAAAGAATACCCCAACTTTGAAGGTCTAAATATCAAAACCAAACTACCTACAACCTTGATTGACCAGTCAAATTAACCGTGGAACCGTGAAGTTTGTTTACTATACATTCATAAATGTTCAATGTGACCACCATGAGCGGCCCGAACGTCATCTACGTGATAATCAAACTCGTTCCACGCTCTTGTCAGCATGACCGGTGTTACGGTTTGAATGGCGTTCGTAACTCTCGGTTTTGTGGTGGTCAGGGGAAAGCGAGCTCGCATTCGACACGTCAATGTGAAGGGGACGGTCTGATGTGTCCTTGACCAGAACGAGATAGACGAAGCCTTTATGTCTAAGCTGGTTTTTAGCGATGAAGCGACGTTCCATACAAATGGTAAGGTGAACCAGNCGAAGCCTTTATGTCTAAGCTGGTTTTTAGCGATGAAGCGACGTTCCATACAAATGGTAAGGTGAACCAGCACAACGTTCGGATATGAGGTCAGGAGCCTCCACGTGAAACCACCGAACACGAGCGCGCTTTCCCCAAAGTGAATGTNAGCACAACGTTCGGATATGAGGTCAGGAGCCTCCACGTGAAACCACCGAACACGAGCGCGCTTTCCCCAAAGTGAATGTATTTTGCGCTGTAACCAAAGACACTGTTTTCGGCCCTTTATTTTTTCACTAGCTCACTGTTACTGGAATCCCTTATTTGGACATGCTTACAGAGTGGTTGTTTCCTCAGTTAGAAGAGGCGGCGCACACAAGGCCGGATTGCTCATTTACGAGGACAAAAATACAAAATTTCGTTGCTTTAAAATAAAACAAAACACTTGGTATTAGGTAGTAGAATAGTAAAAAGACAGAACCACAATAAAAAAGGTTCGAGGAAGAAACACAATAACCAGTGCTGGCGCGCTTTGCCTCACTGTTTCTCGCACGGCAAGCGTGAGCCAGTAGCGCCCATAACTTTGACGGAGTAACCACGCATGCGTTGCGTTCTGTGTCCAAAAATAGTGAAGTTTAAAACATGGAAGGTGAAGCGTCAGGTGTGTATTTCTTATTATTATTGTTTTTTGTCAATTGTTTCAATAAATGAGGTAGTTACATCGATTTGAAAAAAAGACATATTTTGTACGAAAAAAAAATAGATTTAATTTAGTTTACAGACTTTTCACAAAAAGTTCCACGTAGTTCCATTACATGTTACAATTACTAAGTGACAACAACTCATAAGAATTACATAAAATCAAACAACCTGCCCCCTTCACTGCCCGTTTATTAAATAAAGCTGTTTATTTCCAGGTAGTCGCGCTCACCCTATTCTGCAGGAGAGATATTTTCATAGTAATGAACTGGTTTTAGTGTTAAGAGACGCTCATTTTTTTAAATTTTCGTCATTAAAATGTAATGAACGATTAGTACAGTACATAGGGGACCAAATCAGCGTAATTGACCCATCTGAGACATTCGTAAAACATTTAAAATATGTCGTGAAAGTGTTTGTGACGAAATGGCGAGAAAGTAAAGATATGCACGACCGCTTCATGGACAAGCACGCAAAACGATAAATGTTTTAACTGAAACAAAAAGCACACAAGCTTGTAACGTTTGCAAAGCCACACCCGTCTTAATGAATGATTTTCAAAATGTTAAAAGGAGAGCAGTTGACACAAATACATACCGATTTGGTCTTTCTATCTTACATGCTCATCTGAGATGCTACGAATATTTGCTACATATATCTTATAAATTAGAACTAAAGCAATGGCAAGCCAGAGGCAAAGAAGCTGAATAATTGGATTAAGAAAGGAAGAAAACTATTTGCAACAATTTGTTCAAAGACATGGGGCTTGTTGTCTGCCAACCAAAACAAGGAGGAGGTAATAGTAATGATGGAAACACGGCTAGAAAGTGTTTGAAAAATCCTGAGCAAGTATCCCTAATAACAGGAATCTCGCAAACGTTGATTGGACGATTTTCAAATATTTTATGTGCATTTTCATGTGGCCATTATATAAATGAAGAAACATTTGGGGCATATTGCTATGCCACAGCTGAAATGGTGGTCAATCTTTATGGTTGGTACAGAATGAGTGCAGGTGTACATAATATTTTGATCCACGGAGCTGATATAATAAAATCTCTTGCGTTACCCGTGGGACAACTATCGGAAGACGTAATAGAAGCCAGACACAAAGACTATAAAAAATTGAGACAGTCTCACTCAAGAAAGACGTCTCGAATAAATACAAATACAGATATTTTCCAGTGGATGTTTATATCTTCAGATCCTATAATTACAAGCAAAAGGAAAAAACCCAAGAAAACAAAAGAGGTTTTCAATGATGTCGTAGTTGGGATGTTGCGGGAACCTACATTTCTCAGCGGAGTTGAGGATCATGTGAACGAAGATGAGGATGGATCTGATGAACACGAGGATGATATTTAGAGCATATGATTCAAATTAAGATACTCCTTTGTATTCTTGTAAAAAAAAAATTCTTGTTTTTTCAGGGGTAGTGAAACCCCTTAAAAAACCTTAAAAGGTTTTTTTGTTCATATTCACATTAAAACGTTCAAGTTTAAACGTCGCCAAGTCAAATAGTCATATAAAACATAAATATGATTTTTGTCCCCGTAAATTAGCAATCCGGCCGTGTGCGGCGGGGGACTTAATTTTCCAGCAGGATGGTGCGCTACCCCATTGGCACCTAGCTGTTCGCGGATACCTGAATGAGACGTAGCCGCAACGCTGAATTGGTCGAGGAGCAGCTGGTGACCAAGCTCTTCATCACTGGCCCCCATGAAGCCCGGATCTTACCCCGTGCAACTTTTTCCATGGCGGTACATAAAGGATAAAGTATTTAGTCCACCATTGCCGGCTAACATTGACGACCTCAAAACCAGAATTACGGACGCCTTCCAAACCGTAACACCATACATGCTAACAAGAGTGTGGAAAGAGTTTTATTATCGCGTAGATGTCGTTCGGGCCGCTTGTGGTGGTCACATTGAAAATTTATGAAGATATGGTAAACAAACTTGACAGTTCCACGGTTCATTTGATTTGTAAACCAAGGTTGTTGGTTGTTTGTTTTTGATATTATAGACCTTCAAAGTTGGGGTATTCTTTTATACTCCCTGCGTACAAAGTTAAGTTGGAATTGTTTACATGGTTTCGACAATATAGCATACTATAATAAAATTACTTTGTGGCCACCATTTCAAAAATAAGTGTCAAAGCTATTTGTAACATACCTGTAATCATTACCAGGCACAGTACTACTTGTTTGCCAAATTTGGTAGGAATCGGTGCAGTGTCTCCCGAGATATTACATAGAAAATTCCTCATTTGTGTGGCGCTGTCTTACAAAATGGCGGACAAAAGCGATTATTTTTTAACATTTATAATGTTTCTCATAGGTTCTGGCAAAATGAAAAATTTAGTCGAAATGATTTTAGTGGTGTTGTAGTTATACCAAATAAACCTAAAATTAATCTAAATTCACCTTTCTGAAAATTTGAGCCTCATTAATTTAAGTCGCATGCATTTACATGGGCTACCGTAGTATAACATATGTCCTAAATTTCGTTTTAACTGTTTGTGTATTTTTTGAGATAGTACATAAATGCTCTTTTTTTATCTAGTGCTATCTTCAAAAATACCCATCACTGAATTTATTTCTTACACAATGCGCCGTCAATACACACAATTTGATTTAAATCCGTTGAACGGTTCCCGATATATNCTGAATTTATTTCTTACACAATGCGCCGTCAATACACACAATTTGATTTAAATCCGTTGAACGGTTCCCGATATATGACATATCACCCTAACTTTTTTAACGGCCGCTATTTTGAGTGCATGTGCTTGGCTGGTCAAAAACTATTAAGGTCAGGTTTCCGTACTAGGTACTGTATGTTTACCGAGTTTAGCGAAATTTAGTTCACATGTTGAAAAATTGAGNAAGGTCAGGTTTCCGTACTAGGTACTGTATGTTTACCGAGTTTAGCGAAATTTAGTTCACATGTTGAAAAATTGAGGGGCACGCTTACGCACAGACATACTCACCCACACGCCTATATACATACACATACACACACACATACACACAAAGAAGTGATCTCATAAGCATTTCTTTCCTTCGGAAAGTAGGCTAACAACAAGCACACGATAATAAACCCATAGAATCGTGAGGACCGTGTTTTAAGTGCAGCCTGCTTGCCAGATATGTTAAGCCCTGAGCGAGTCGACCACCACTACGAAGCCCTAGGNACCGTGTTTTAAGTGCAGCCTGCTTGCCAGATATGTTAAGCCCTGAGCGAGTCGACCACCACTACGAAGCCCTAGAAAATAAATTAGATTTTTCTGGACTGGAATTCCCCACCCTGCTGTGTCAAATTAAAGCATTTAAAAAACTTCATTCTGGAGTGTCAGACAATTTTTATCGATCTTATAAGTGCAGCAATGAATCAAATGTTTTTGATAATTTTGCAGTAAATAATGCACACTGTCATCATTGCTGGTGAAGAATTTTTTTGTGTTGTTTCTACCCCTGCTTTGAATTCGACTGCTGGATTTTCATTGTGGCCAAATTTTATATTTCTGTCTTGTATCCACTGATTCTTTATATGGTGTTGAAGTGAGGATTTCTTTTCTCTGAGCTTTCCATGCTCGAGATATTCTTATATTGTTGGCATCTGAAAGAGGCGACAAAGTTTACAAAACTCCTCATACATGCTTTGATTTTAATGGTTCGCAGTCTTCTGGAACATGATAATCTGTACTTCTGAGTGATATAACATGATCTGCAAAGATGTCTTAAAATCGAATGTGAGTTTCTGTTGCCGTGGGATAGCATCAAATGCGAAACTGTTGTCCAGTAGCAGCAGAAACATTACTAGATGGTCAGATTTTTTGTTTTATTCGGATAACATCAATGCTTAATACAATAAAAAAATAAATTGTATTGCTATCAGTATGCGCTTAGGGCAAATTTTGTGAAATGTGCTAGAAAAAGTTTATGCCAGAAAAATAATCCAGTGATCAAAAGATGAATGTGTGCTCAGGAAAACCCACTGATTGCAGTATAAAGACAAAAAGACTTTATGTATGCAGATATAACCAGTCCTGCTGCTTCTATCCTCTATAATCTATCCTCAATTGAGATTTTTGGAAAATGAAAATGTTCTGATGCATCTCTTACACTTATTTTACCACTCTACATATGATCCACTTCACTTTTAACTGAATCTTCGACCCAGGGACACTTGTTGGTTCGTCCTCCTTTGAATTTCGGCATGATTATTGTGCATCTCAACAGCAAAATATGAGCACATACCATCTACATGAATTTTTATATTTTGTCATATCAGACGATGTATTCGCGGCTATTTCTTCCTAAGAGCCCGTGGCTAAATATATCTAATGAATAAAACGTGGCAATGGCTGCCGATATGCGAAATCCTGTGTGGTAATTTTAAAAACACATTGTAAATAAGACATCGTCTACATTCGTTTTAATTCCACTTATCAGCCACTGCCACAAGAAGTGTCAATATATTAACTACAGTAGATGCAAGTAGTAAGTTCCAGGACAAAGGCTGAGGGCTGAGGATCCAAATATCCCATTTCCGCCATCTTGGATGACATCATGGCACACATATTTGATGTTATTGACATTGAGCTGTTGGACATCTTGTTTCTGATACCCATCTTGTTTGCCCTTCCATTTTCTTTCCATCCGCCATTTTGTTTTCTTCCTTTTCCCCTCAAAATGTTTCACCCCCTCCACCAAATAACCATGTTTACCCTTAAATATACTGATTTTCCCTAGAATTTCCCATATTCCCCCAGAAACATCTGGAATTTCCCCTCTATAGTAGTAGAAAATTCTCATAAATAAATTTTTTGTGTTCCTGCCAATACAACAACGTCTCTACCATGTTGACAGCTCCTAAAAGAGCATCGCTATGATGTTGATGTGCGTAAAAAAACCCGCATAAACAATTAGCGCCTCAAAACTGCCAAAAAACCTCAAAACCAACAAAATCGAGGCACCTTCTGTCAGAACCACCACATATATATGACTGTAATAGATGTACCAACAATCGATTATGAAAAAGCTTAAATTATTTATAAAATTAATGTNTAACACTATCCATTACATTTTTTTATACTGAAAATCTTTATTAATACTCTGTATATCAATCTTTACCGTAGTATTCTAAAGCTAATAGCAGCACTTCAAAGTTACGAGGAAAAAAAAAAAACAAAAAAAAACGTTTAATAAAAAAAAAAAAATTATTTTACACATTACAACATTAGAAGAAACCAGGTTATCACATCATGCAAAATAATCCCTGGTTTTCAGTTCACTAATGTTTGAAAATATCTCGTAATGTACGAGAAAATCTCCACCTTTTTGCAAAGCAAACAAATGTCTGATTCTATCAATGTGTTCGTTCGGGTCTTCGGGAAATATGTAAACAGTGTTATCGGCATGTTCCGCCTTCTTCATTTTTCGCTTGTTGCTGTAAATATGGCGGAGGGGCGTGTCAGTGCATCGATAAAATCGCCATCGTCTTCAGCTCGATCACTATCTTCGTGTGCATTTTCATCTATGCTGTCTCCGGGATCATTTTCACCTCTGGGTTTGTAGTCTATATTGAATTTACTTTTTTTGTAGCAGGAGTTCTATGGTCATCGGTATTTAGAGCTCATGGATGTTTATTTTGAAGTTCATCGAATTCACGCTAAAGTCTTGCAAGTGTGCATTCTGCGCAAACATACTCTACTGCACGACGCAGGTCACTCATTCCATCGTTAACTGTATCGTCATAATCGTCTGTCGAATCAGTACCCTTCGATGCAGCAAAACGAATACTTCAATGTATCGTCTTTCATAAGCTGCATGTGCCATTGTCGTAATGTATCCTCATGCGAGAAAGACTTCTTACAGGCGGTTCTCTCATGTCGCTGAGAATTTTGAGCAAAGATGAAAAGTCTATCGCAGAATTGGCACAGTCAGCAATCAGACAGCGATGATGCATATCGTGGCTCCATGACCATTGAGGTCAAAGGCAGGCCTTCGTATTCGAAATTCATCTTTACTGTGTAGCGAGATAATGCTTCCAAATCGGTCTTAACTTCTCAATGTCTGAACATCAACTAAGGTATCAGCATGCATCACATAATTGTATATGCACTCTCCCATCACTAGGATAAACCATCAAAATTTTTCTAATTCCACAAAAAAATTTAATTTTATTGTTATTGTGGGCTTTGATCTCAGGTCCCTACATGGTGTCTAACAGTTACACATTGCTTAAACATTTGTATCAATTGCGCATGAATACTTAACCGTGAGGAATTAAGATACGAACATCTCTAAATTGGTTCCAAAACTCGGGTCATTATTTGAATTGCAAACCCCTTGTCTCACACTGATTGCTATAGTTATCCTTTATTATTCATTCCTATAAGAGTCTCCGAAACACTAAATAAAAATTACGAAATTTTTTATGTCTGAAGGTGAATTAATATTTTTTTTATATTTTCAGGTAACAAACTTTGGTCCCTACACCATACCTCGCCTTTAGTGATTGATTAAATTTGTATATCAGGTGCATGTGACTATGTCATCATGTCTACTCTTCAAGGTATAATTCAAACTCAGTCTGAGAGTTTTTATTTATATTAAAATTAATTTTTGAAGTGTGTAATTCCAAAGTTTGACATGGTGTTATTATTCATAAATTCACTTATCGGACCTGTTACAATTATCATGGCAAATTATAGATTCCCATTGTCGTTCACAAGTTTTTTCATTTATTTTATGCTTTTTATTTATACTTATACATATTTAAAAATTATTCTCTCATTACTCAGAAAAAACCATCCGATATTTTCTAAGGCCGAGAGATATTAAATATATTTTTATGGTTTTAGGTTTAGCAATAAGTACCTTAAGGCATGCATACCCGAGGTATATTGCTGAAAACTTTGTACGAGATGCACTATAAACTAATGCGCGAACAGTGCTAACAGGATTCGAAAACTCTCGCCATTAAGGCTTCCGTCTACCTAGCGCTTGAACTGCGTTGCAGAGTGTTCGAAATACACGTTTTTCAACGAAACTATTAAGCGTGCGTCCAACGTGCTGATCTACGAAAAGAACACACACTTCAGACGAGAGCTGTTAGGTACTTTCAAAATATCACGTACGTTAGAAACATCAATTCAGAGTACTCCAAAACCGCTAAAAAACGGCCTTTCCAAGGCGCTGTAGCTCAAAATGCACGCATCAGATACATACAAAACTACTATAGGGGCCTGCACTGAACCTTCCTAAAGACTTCCCACTAATAAAATAATATGGTCACCGCTGAAAGTCCCATAGGTACACGCAGCACGACGAGAACACTGCACGCCAGTTCAGAGCCTTGCGCTTAGCGGCGATGGCGTACTTGATGTGCGTGGCAGTGTCGCCCTTATCGCTCCCGCGCTTCTCGGCCTAAACGTGGGAAAAAGTTCCAGGTAGACGGGCGCCTTAATGCAGTTGGAAATAGTTGGATTATGCCAACCCGAAGGCAAGAGCTAGGGGCTGTGGACTCGTTAATTCGCCTGCCTTATTGGATTCTACCATCTTAGATGATGTCACGGCCACCACATTGTATGTCGTTGAACTTGACATTTGTAGGCTATCTTGTTTCCATCCGCCATATTGTTTCTGTCCGCCGTATTGTTTGCGATCACCATATTGTTTCAGATCACCATCTTATTTCTGCCCACCATTTTGATTCTGTCTGTCATCCTGATTCCATCTGCCATTTCTTGCACCCAACATCTTGTTTCCCAATTACTCAACTTAATTCGACCCTGTCATCTAGGATGTCGCCTGCTGTAGTTCTCTCGCCCTCTGCTAGAGTGCACCACTGGCACAGGCTATGTTGTTTATTGCTGTTAGAGTGTTCCACCATCATCCACAATCTTGGATATCGTCCCCGCGACCTTCGTTCAACTATCGCCTGCTAGGGACTCTGGTGTCACTCGACGACTTAAACTCCAAAACCAACATAGTAGCCGAGCGAGAGCGTCACCCAGGAGTGCTGTTATTTAATTTTCGCAGAGCTCAAAATATCGTCTGGAGTAGAGTGGGATCGATCTACCAGACCTTGGGTCGCCAGCATGGTGGACACCCTAGCTGACCAAGCAATATTTTTAAATTTGACTTTATTCACCATAGTGACCGATACAATTGCTGTTGGACAGAGCATGTGTGATGTTGTGACAGTGTGTGTTTTGATGTTTGACGAGTTCAAGTTAGACAGACCTGATGACAAATTCACAGCACACATGAGCGCGACATGCGAACTGAAGATCTGCAGTGGAGGAACTGCGTTGCGATCTCCCGACTCTCTTACTACGAGTCGGCCACTCTGACCCTGAGCTATGAAGGCAGAGCAGCTATCGGGACATGTGCTATTGAGGAGGTTTAAATAATGTATATATACAATTAAAATACTAAATTATTTTAATTAAAAAGTTTAAATTTTTCTGATTTGAATTTGTTTAGCAAAATTATGTAAGACACAATCAGGGACACACAACTAGTCAAAAGACAATATATTACATTAATATTAATGTAGTTTATTTTTAAAGTGAAAGGTAAAATATGGTGCAATAGAAATTTAATATCTGCTTGCTGCCTCAGATCGTTAATAATTATATCGGTTTTCATAGAAAATAATCGCAGAGAGTGTCGTCGCACATCGTACTTCCATTTTCAACTTTCTTCTTAATTATATGTAATTTAAAATAAATGCGAGGGAGTTATGTTGTTGCAACCAAGGGCATCAGAGAAAATATTAATTCCCCACACCACAATTCCCCTCTCATCACAGTCCTCCTGGGCCTCTTTCCCCCTGCTCACTCCTTCCACCTTCTATCCACACCCACTAATGCCAAAACCCAAACACCTCTTCTTCTCCCCTTCCCAACCAGTACCTATTTTCCCAATGCCTAGTTTATCATAGCCAATCAATCGCCTTCGCCTACCCCCTCAATTGCGTGCATTTACCAGCATATAAAAGGCCTTGCGACTCAGTGACTTGCCTGCTGCTGCCGTCTTCATTACCTGCTCGAATCGCCCGCCTTGAAGTATACAGTTTATTTCTAGTCTGGAATTTTCCTATATTCAAGCATAAGATGTTTGCATGTCGTTCCAGTGGGCAGATAATAATTTCAGCGATCGTCGTGTTTGGGAGGCTACAGTCTCTTGTGGCCCTAGATACAGAAAACGAACTCGCGTTCCTGCCGAAAGAGTCAATGCTGATGTATACACACCATGATGTTCGGTAAGTGTACAAGAGACTTCCAACCTACCTGCAACAAGACGAAAATATTCGCGTCTGCCTGCCCTGCAGGGAGTGCTTCGAAGGCTGCACCACTTTCGTTCCGGACACTCCTCATTCCCGCAGCTGGGGCAAGGCGCTACGTCGCAAAGCAGCAGCAGCCACCACTGGCACAGCCTTCTCCATCATCAAAGTGTCCGCATAGTGAAAAACATGAACGGATCTGTAGACCAGTNAGCCACCACTGGCACAGCCTTCTCCATCATCAAAGTGTCCGCATAGTGAAAAACATGAACGGATCTGTAGACCAGTCGACCGCCGACCTCATGCAGCTGATCATATCATGTCTCCGACCCAGCACCAGCAATACCTTCACCTCGACGACATGCGACGATAAACTACCGTCACATGAGGGTTCCACACATACCAATATAGTTACCACCAGTAGTTGGTTGATGCCCGCTACAGCCAATCCCATCGCACCGCCACAACATTATTCGATGCACGGGGTGATGTACACCAGCTCCTTCGAGTCAAGTATGGTGAAGTATTATCCCAACGCCAGAGAGTGGAGTACTGGCTGGGCGAGCAACAGTATGAATGGGATTTGTGGATAAATGTGGTTTTGGAACTTATTGCGCGGAAATCGAAAATACCTAATTTTCACGTTATGTTCTTGTGCGATGTTTTGCCCCCACCCCCTCCCAAGCAAAAACATGACGAATGTTCCATAATACATCTNTGTCTGGGACCATAGGCCTGCACCATGTGTGTTACACATGACGCCGCAGATGCAGATTCCCTGCACCATGGGCCAAATAATCGCCGTGGTACCGACTCATGCTTCCATCCCTGAACCAGACTGTGCTCTGGAGTTGTCCTTTGCGGAGCATAAACCATCGGTCCACTCCCAATAACCTGTGTCCAAGAAGGATGTTACCAGTCAGACGACCAGATGTTGCCGGGTTCAGCGTCGACGCCAGGAACTCGTGTCAGTACCCAACATGAATTATTCTGCCTCCAGTTACAGATACGAACCTGCGCCCACTCGTCGTCGTTGCTGCCGACGTCCAGTAGTTTGTATTTCTGGAGCTGCTGATATTGGTTCCACCACAGCTGAACTTGCTGTTGATGGGCATGTGGGTGGTCTTGCCATTGGCGAGACAGAAGAGGTGGAGCCAACTGTTAAAGAGGGGCAATATCTGCAGTGTGGTGAATATGTGGTGAATGACTAACTGGGGACTCGTGGTGTGGTCGAGACGATACCTATCGCCATGATCCTGAGACTGGTGCTGCATTTTGCAAGAAGCTAATGCTTACCATCATTCGCGAACTGCTTGGCCTTGCATGCAACAGTCTACTAAGAGAGTGCAATGTGTACAATTTTTGGTTAACCAGAGACAAAAACAAATATGGAGTAGTTATATCTTCGAAAAAGTAAGATCTATGTTGTATTTGTGTTATATATTGAATGTTACGTAAATAAATAGTTTGTGAATATATATATATATATATGTGAATGTTTTTTTTCTTTTCCTTTTTTCGTATTTTTTTATTTGTAAAGATTTTACTGAATCTTGTATGGAACAAAAATAGATTTTCCATAAAAACATTTTCTTATTAAAACTTCCTAATGTGGGGACATTTTATCTACCTGAATAAACAAACATACATACCGGGATCGTTCCCGGATTTACGTGCCGGACTATGTCACTCATCGACTGGTTTTCTCCGGGGTCTCCCATTTCCTACACCCGTGAATTCTACTGCTGCCCCATACTCACCTCGCTTCGCCCTAATCGGCTCTCAATACCTCAATGTTAAGAGTCAACCAGATCTCATCATTCATTCTTCATACATATTTTCTACATATTATTATCTAATATTTTTTTTTTATTAGATGTAGGCTTTATGTTTGGGTACATTTATGTGAACCATTCATGAACTAGACAAGTAAGACGGTTTGCGAATCATTAACCTACAGATTATATCATTGGTCATTACAGACAAAACAAGAAGTTACTGATATAACTAATGAGCCTACTTTCCTCAAAATGGGTGCAATTAATTTTTCTTAAATTTCTTAACAGCTGAGTTGGTAGGATGAACTTGGCTTGTTTTTGAAAGCTATAACTGTAGAAATGAAACAAGAAACATATGCAGCAGTAGTGAGAAGAATACAAATACACACATGCCTTACCCATGATTTGAACCCAGGAAACCTCAAACAATAAGCTAGTGTGCTATCAACTGCATTACGGAGGTCAGATTCGGAGCATGAACTTCGTATTTAATCAGTCTAATATTTCGATTTATAGGGTTTACTAACCTAAAATATTTGCAGGGCCTTTATTTTTAAAATAAGTGACTGAGCGACATAAAACATTTAAGTTTAAATGACCTACTGTAGCATTACTTGATTGAAGAATTTGATGGAAATCGGTTGTTTGGTCCCTAAGATATGATATAAAACACTTAATTTTCTTATTTGATGCTATCGTACTAAATTTAAAAAAAAAGAGAGGATCCATATACGATGCTTCTAATGTATGCTGTCTACATACAACTTTGGTTGAATATAGTTGAATTGTTTAATTTATGTCTAACTTACCTAAATTATTTAGAAAGCCGCCACTTTGAACATCGTTGTCTGACCCATTTAAATCACTAAAATTTACATGGACTTATGTAACATTGATGGTGTGCACAATTTGGTACACATTTATTTGGAATGTTCCAATGCAACAGTTAGTATAAATCGGTTGATTTGTCATCCAGAAATGCCATAAAGCTTCCATAATTTTCATTTGGCGATCTTCATAAATGGAGGACAATAAAGTAATGTAGTAGCATTTTCGATGATTGTATACTGCCAATATACAAAGTTAGGTTAAAATATATTTCATAGTTTAGTACATACCACCCACAAAACTAAAATGATTTTATAGCCCCCAGTCTGAAAATAAGTGTGCCCTACTTTAAAATTATTTTTATTATTATGGGCTACCACAGTACATCTTCACCAAATTTTGAAAGATTGGGTTGACTGTTTCCCGAGATAAGATATAAACATTTAATTTTTATTGGTTGGGCTATCTTAAAAAATGGCAGAGAAATGAGGATCTGCTTAGACAAAATTGATGGATGTTATAGGTACTGCTAGCATACAAAGCTAAGTTGAAATTGTTTCGTTAATAAAATATACTGAGCTAAAATATTTATAAAGACACTAATTTGAAAATAAGTGCCTGGCCCACATAAAACATCACAGTCCACACCTACAGCTTCGGAACTGTTTATTTGCCAAATTTGGAAGGAATCTGTCAATTGTTTCTTGAGATATGACAAAAAAATTTCTATCTCGCATGCTAACTTACCAAATGGCATAAAAAATATCCTTTATGTTCATACAGTTGATAGTTGTAATATTTACTGCCAGAATACAAAGTTTTGTTCAAATTGATGTCATGGTTTCGACGATATAGCATTCTAAGCTAAATATAGTTTTGTATGTTTTATCGTCGAAACNGTTCAAATTGATGTCATGGTTTCGACGATATAGCATTCTAAGCTAAATATAGTTTTGTATGTTTTATCGTCGAAACCATGTAATTAATTTCATTGAAACTTTGTATGCTGGCTGTATATATTACAACCAACAAATGTGCCAACACAAAATATCTTTTGTCTGTCATTTTGTAAAATAGTATCACATGACAAATTAAAATTATGTGATATCTCTGAAAAACAAACAATTTCTACCAAATTTGGCAAATAGGTAGCACTATGGTATGCCATGTAAACTCATACACTTTGGAAGGGTCAAACACAAATAATTTGAAAAGGGCGGCCATGTACATAATTTAGCTCGGAATTTTTTATCTACGAAACTACAAAACAAATTGCAACTAAACTTTGTATGTTGACAGTATCAATTATATACATCAAAATTGTCTATGCAAACCCTCAGTTCTCCACCATATTGTAAGATAGCCCCATATGAAATGATACATTTTTTATGTATCTCGAGAAACAATCAACAGATTTCTTTTAAATTTGCGAAGAATGTTTACTGTGGTAGGCAATATTAATTTACGTGTTTTAATTTTGTAAGTCTCCTATTTTGCCGAATGGTGTCTATACATACATTTTAGCTTATTGTGCTATATCTACGAAACTGTTTAACATATATACGTTTGACTTTGTATATTGTATCANACATACATTTTAGCTTATTGTGCTATATCTACGAAACTGTTTAACATATATACGTTTGACTTTGTATATTGTATCTATGACAATGATCGAATGTGATGATATATAAATTTTCTGGACTTTTTTATAAAGACAGTCGCATCAACAATGGAGGTATTATGGCATATCTCGAGAACCAATCAACTGATTCATACAAATATCTCACGAAGCATTGCTACAGTAGGGTATGTAAATTAACATGTGTTTTGTGCGGCAGGCATGTTTTAATGGGTTTATATAAATAATTAAGATTAATTTGTTATTTGTATGAAACTTTTTCAACAAAATTTTGTACCGTAACGCTATTAATTAGAAGCATTACATTTGCATACAGAAATCCTCTTTCGCGGGATTTCTTGCAAAATAGAGTCTGGTGAGTAATTGCAACAGTTTGCCATATTTTCGGGCCAATTCAACCAATTTTCACAAATTTTTGCACAACTACAGAAGGCCATGTAATGTTAAATGATTTAAAAAGGGTCAGACATTGATTTTTGAAATTGCAGCCATGCAAATATTAAGATACATTTGGCATATCTATTTAACAATTTAACCAAATAAAATCAAACTTTTTATGCTGATAGTATCTTTTAGAAATATCCTGAACGAAAACTGTTTTTAGGCAGTTTTTTATAAGTTATTTCTGTTTAAAGAAATAAAGGTTTATGCTGTATCTCGGAGACCAAACAACCGATTTCGACAAAAAATTTGCACGCAAGTGGCGATTGGTAGGCCATGTAAACTTATGTGTTTTAGTGGCTCAGACCTTATTTTAAAAATAATGGCAGTGTAAATATTTCAGNTGGTAGGCCATGTAAACTTATGTGTTTTAGTGGCTCAGACCTTATTTTAAAAATAATGGCAGTGTAAATATTTCAGGTTAGTGGACCCTATCATTCAAAGCATAGACAGATTACATCCGAAGTTGATACTCTGAATCCTACCACTGTGATACAGTTGATTGTATGCGGTTTAATTTTTTAATTTTTTCTGAAGTTCTTATCCCGGGTAAGTCATTCGTGTATTTTAATTGCTTGGTACTGTTTCACATGTTTCTGGTTTCATCTCTAATGAAATTGCTGTCAGTGAAACGCCAATGCCTACCTGGCATATAAGCTTTTAAGTATTTCATTAAAATTTATTTGCACCCATGAAGATGAATGCAGGCATATTAGTTATCAGTATCTTCTTGCTGTCTTGTGTATTAAATACAAGATATTAACTACATTTATTTTGTGCAGTGATTGCCGGCCTGTGTGTCAAGTCACTTCAGCAAAGGTTCGCGCTTGGCCTGCCAACGAGCTTTGGACGAAGTCAATACCGTCTGCCACTCTGGTGTAAAATGGAAAATAAGTACCCGGACGCAACGGTCCCACATGAATTAAGGGTTTGTTGCATAATTATACAGGTTGTACTCTGTATATGATAATGATCATATGGTCGTACACATATGGACAGAGAATACAGATTGTCTTGAATACTTATGTCAGTATCTTGTGTAGACTCTTTAGCGACGATGCAGTCCTGCATTCGTGCATAGAGACGATCATAAAGGTGCCGGATATCATTTTGCGGAATAGCATTCCATGCTAATTCCACCTGTTGTTGTAATTGGTGTGCGTTTGTTGCCGGTATTGCAGACCACACCAAATGCCATCCNTCCATGCTAATTCCACCTGTTGTTGTAATTGGTGTGCGTTTGTTGCCGGTATTGCAGACCACACCAAATGCCATCTAACCATGTCCCCCACATGTTGATTGGGGGACAGGTCGTGTGATCGTGCTGGCCATGGGAGTTGATGAACACCTTCGAGAGTGCATTGGGTAACACGAGGTGTGTGTGCATGGGCATTGTCCTGCTAGAAGAGGATATCTTCTTGGCATTGTAGGAACAGCAATACAATGGGCTGGATGAGGTTCTGGATGTAGCATTCACTATTCAGTGTTCCCTCGACATAATCTGGAGGCATGCAGTCTTTGTAGACTATTGCTCCCGAGACCACGATNTCCATGCTAATTCCACCTGTTGTTGTAATTGGTGTGCGTTTGTTGCCGGTATTGCAGACCACACCAAATGCCATCCAACCATGTCCCCCACATGTTGATTGGGGGACAGGTCGTGTGATCGTGCTGGCCATGGGAGTTGATGAACACCTTCGAGAGTGCATTGGGTAACACGAGGTGTGTGTGCATGGGCATTGTCCTGCTGGAAGAGGATATCTTCTTGGCATTGTAGGAACAACAATACAATGGGCTGGATGAGGTTCTGGATGTAGGATTCACTATTCAGTGTTCCCTCGACATAATCTGGAGGCATGCAGTCTTTGTAGACTATTGCTCCCGAGACCACGATGTCAGGAGTTGGTCATGTATGTCACTGCTTTATACACTCTGGTTTTTTGCAGCTCTCCAGGTCGATGCTGCACTCGAAAACGACCGTCACTGGCACCAAGGCAGAATCTACTCTCATCACTAAACACAACTCCGTGCAAATCATCCCTCCAGTTGCATCGTTCGCGACACCATCAGAGGTGGGCTGCTTGGTGATGAGGTGTTAGAGGAAGCCTGTCGAGTGGCCCACTTGATCGTAATCTAGCATCCAGCAAATGTTTGGTGATGGTCGTAGCTTATACCCTGTGTGCAACAGTGGCCCTAATATGTGCAGTGGTCGCAGTGCGATCAGCAATGGCTGCTCATCTGATGTGGTGGTCCAAGAGGGAATCCGTATACCACTGCCGACCGGAACCGGGTTGACGAGTATGTGCACAATCGGTGGACCACTGGCACCACTAATGATGCACAGCAGACACTTCACATTCTATGTGTTTTGGCAATTTTTCGGAAGGACCATCCNAGACACTTCACATTCTATGTGTTTTGGCAATTTTTCGGAAGGACCATCCAGCCTCACTCAGGTCCACCATATGACCTCGTTTGAAGTCCGTTAATTGCACAATGTGTGGTTGTCTTTGCCGTCGTGGCATGTCTACAATGCCTACTACGCACAGACTGATACTTGAAACAACTGATTAGTCTTTCATCGAGACAACTACTTTTGTATCGGGCTCAGCGGTGTTATGCATAATATGCATTTTCTTCTCTGTACACAGCACAGCACTCTTATTCATTGCATGTGCTGCCCTATATCAGTGCCCAATGCGCATATGGTATTTATATGTCACCACTTTAGTGGTGTTAATTTTTTATTTTCCAGCAGTCTATTTTGCAATGAATTGCAAATTATTTTGAATGTAATTATGAGCACCATCGAGATAATTGAATAAAAACGTTATGTATTCTATTAGTGTTAGTTTTTGACAAACACTGCCTCTTTTTATAGGTTACTGCTGGGCACAGTCGCAGGTCCTGCCTATTCCCGGAGTTGTGTCTTCAGTANAACACTGCCTCTTTTTATAGGTTACTGCTGGGCACAGTCGCAGGTCCTGCCTATTCCCGGAGTTGTGTCTTCAGTAAGCTTGTGGTCATGTCCATACAGCTGTAACAAAACCCATGCTTCAATGCTTCCATAAAAGCAGTGAGTATTTACCACTTCGAGACGAATATTTTGCTAATGTTTATTAGACATTTTTTACAGTATGTGATTAACTTGTATCCAGGTGAAGTGACTTCCATGGTAGGGCGTCAGCGATTCCCCTTTTACCCAAGTTAAATCGTCCGATTCACTGGGGTCCCTAGCAACACAGACTATCGTTGTTAGGAGAGTGACTGCCTTCTTCCTTTTCTTCTTCTCGTATGCTCGTTGTGTTCATACATACTGCTCAGTACTACACTTAATGTCAAAAACATATTCATAAATAAATAATTAACCCATAGCATTAAATATATAATGCCATATGCTACAGCAGGACATTGGTACATTTATATTGCATTAAAAAAAAGCACCTACATTTTAGCAGTAGTATTTCATAATTTTTATTATATTATGTGACAGTAACATTTTGTTAAGTTTTATTTTACACAAATGCACTTTCAGTTACATAGTGACATTGTTAAATTGACACCAGCATCATTTTATATATACGTATGCTTTTGTTTGCATATATTGTTTTTTTAAATATTAGCTTACCCCAAACTTTTTTTGCATTATTGCTGTTAATCTGTGTTGACCACATTATTAATCATATTTGTTCGTGTGTTGCAGGTATTTTGCTGATGTCTGCAGCAGGTAGGGCGGCCTTGTCGACATGGGTAATTTGGGGTATTTCAAACTTATTTTGCCTTCTACTGCCTCTGGGGTAGTTACAATACTTCCGATAGCACTACGATACGTTTCTTTTCGAATTATTTTACCAATCGCTGCAATGGACACAGAGATGAACACACCTGCGTGCATANATAGCACTACGATACGTTTCTTTTCGAATTATTTTACCAATCGCTGCAATGGACACAGAGATGAACACACCTGCGTGCATAAACCCTGTAGAGATGAGGAGCAAGTCAGTGAGAAGTGTGGGATGCAGATTGGGCGCAGGGATAGTATGGAATGTCACCAAAGGAGCTGTAATGGGACAGTGAGGCAGAAAGCAACTGGCAACTGCAAATTTTGTAATGCTTCGTTTGCCAATGAGAGTTATAACAGAATACACAATAAGGGGCGCAAGTTTAATCCAAAGAAGGAGACATTTCCTTGTGAGGACTGCGGCATAGAGTTTTCGAAAGCAGATAAATTGAAGGAACGTGCCAATANGTCGACATGGGTAATTTGGGGTATTTCAAACTTATTTTGCCTTCTACTGCCTCTGGGGTAGTTACAATACTTCCGATAGCACTACGATACGTTTCTTTTCGAATTATTTTACCAATCGCTGCAATGGACACAGAGATGAACACACCTGCGTGCATAAACCCTGTAGAGATGAGGAGCAAGTCAGTGAGAAGTGTGGGATGCAGATTGGGCGCAGGGATAGTATGGAATGTCACCAAAGGAGCTGTAATGGGACAGTGAGGCAGAAAGCAACTGGCAACTGCAAATTTTGTAATGCTTCGTTTGCCAATGAGAGTTATAACAGAATACACAATAAGGGGCGCAAGTTTAATCCTAAGAAGGAGACATTTCCTTGTGAGGACTGCGGCATAGAGTTTTCGAAAGCAGATAAATTGAAGGAACGTGCCAATAAGTGTAAACGCCCGGCACTCCCACCAGTGATGAAGGCCAAATGTGATGTCACCTAGCAACAGCCAGCACCAGCACCAACTCCAGCACCTTGTCCAAGGATCGTCGTGGGGGCCAGACAGCTGACGTCACATGGGTTTGTGCTGGCCAAGACTGCATTTAGAGGGAATCTGAAAACCTATGAGGCAGAAAATACCAGTTACAGGCCAAGGATGTGTGTACATATACATAAGCAATGAAACAGACTATCATCGAGCAATTGCAGGAAGAAATAGTGGAAATCGGGCCAATAAAATTTAATTTATTTCTGGAGTGTGATTGTCGAAAACCCGAGCGACATGCAGATGAAGTAGTCCAACGAGCCTTCAAGACAAAAAAGGTCCCTATCTACAATGATTATTACGTGTTGTGACGGCCAGCTTAATCAAAATATGCCAGAAAGAGGAGTAGTCCATGACAAAGGGATCTGGATGGACCCTCAATGCAGTAAAGAGATTGCAGTTAAGAATTAATACATTGGACCACCTGCGCGCATCCAGCTGCATTGATTTGCCTGCACCAATAATAAACAGGGAACCCATGATAAACCCGAAAAACGAGGATCATGAGTCCTTTATGTGGGCATATTCGCCAGTATGTTGATAGTAGGAATCCAGAAAGAGTAAATAAAAGATACAGAGAACTCTATGGCAAGTTAGATTTAGCTGCATTGAATTTCCCAGATCTCTGCACCAGATAACAAAATTCGAAAAGCAAAATCGTTGAGTGACTGTGAACATATTCATAATCAATGAAGAAATAAAGAAGGTACCACGACTAGTCTGCGATGAAGCGAAGCCCATGCATTTCGATCTCCCCCTCCTAACCACCGAAGACAATGCCCACTATGCATACATTAAAAAATTTTCTCGCCTGATGGGACTTCAAGTAACTGGCCATGTCCACAAAATGCATATTTGTAAAATGTGTTTCACATCCNGTTTGTGCTGGCCAAGACTGCATTTAGAGGGAATCTGAAAACCTATGAGGCAGAAAATACCAGTTACAGGCCAAGAATGTGTGCACATATACATAAGCAATGAAACAGACTATCATCGAGCAATTGCAGGAAGAAATAGTGGAAATCGGGCCAATAAAATTTAATTTATTTCTGGAGTGTGATTGTCGAAAACCCGAGCGACATGCAGATGAAGTAGTCCAACGAGCCTTCAAGACAAAANCGAGCGACATGCAGATGAAGTAGTCCAACGAGCCTTCAAGACAAAAAAGGTCCCTATCTACAATGATTATTACGTGTTGTGACGGCCAGCTTAATCAAAATATGCCAGAAAGAGGAGTAGTCCATGACAAAGGGATCTGGATGGACCCTCAATGCAGTAAAGAGATTGCAGTTAAGAATTAATACATTGGACCACCTGCGCGCATCCAGCTGCATTGATTTGCCTGCACCAATAATAAACAGGGAACCCATGATAAACCCGAAAAACGAGGATCATGAGTCCTTTACGTGGGCATATTTACCAGTATGTTGAAAGTAGGAATCCAGAAATAGTAAATAAAAGATACAGAGAACTCTATTGCAAGTTAGATTTAGCTGCATTGAATTTCCCAGATCTCTGCACCAGATAACAAAATTCGAAAAGCAAAATCGTTGAGTGACTGTGAACATATTCATAATCAATGAAGAAATAAAGAAGGTACCACGACTAGTCTGCGATGAAGCGAAGCCCATGCATTTCGATCTCCCCCTCCTAACCACCAAAGACAATGCCCACTATGCATACATTAAAAGATTTTCTCGCCTGATGGGACTTCAAGTAACTGGCCATGTCCACAAAATGCATATTTGTAAAATGTGTTTCACATCCNATTTTCTCGCCTGATGGGACTTCAAGTAACTGGCCATGTCCACAAAATGCATATTTGTAAAATGTGTTTCACATCCTACCACGACATTGCACAAGTGACGGAAAAGACGAAGGAAGAAATGCTGGTAGAGCACAAAAATATTGCTGTTCACATGCTCCTGCATGTATTGAAATGCCGAGCCACGGCAAGGGAAAAATGCAAACCTTTAAATTTAAGAACCACCACAATGCAGACAAGACACACTCTCACCAGAAACACAAGTAATGTAGTTTTTGTTATTATGTACAAGTGGACTACGACATCATGCCTGCCTCCGAAACCACAAATCTGCCAATGGGGCCGACAATTAACATTGGAGAAGATGCAGCCAAGAAATTTATCGAGAAAATTGTGGACATTGGAATCAATGTGAAGGAAATGTATGATGTCATCGAACCCATGAAGCCACTCTATAACCTGGAATTATTGAATAATGCCATGGCTGTTACCTGCTGCTTTTTTTACCGAAAAATTCACTTAAGACAATTGGAAGATAATGGACCATGACCACTTCACAGGAAACTATATACGGCCTGCATGCAACAACTGCAACAAACTCTGCCGCTACCCCCAAGAGACTGCCAGTCGTAATCTACAATTTTACATATTACAAGAACTTTATAATAAAATATCTGGGCTACGACAAAAAATAAATATTTATAACCCCGCATATAGAGGAAAAATTACTCACATTCTCGAAATCACTGGTGGAGTGATTTACACATCAATTCATCGAAAACTTCCACTTCATGTCCGCCAGCCTAGCCACCCTCCCCGAAAATTTGCCAAGAGACCAGTTGAAAAACATGGAGAAGTTCTTGAGTCCAGACGAGCTGGAACTAGTAGGAAGAAAGGATGTGTTCCCCTACGATTATATAGGCACTTAAAAAAACTTAAAGAGATACCGCTGCCCCCGAGCGATAAAATCTATAACAGATTGATGGACACATTCATAACAAAAGATGATTACAGACACGTGCGAGTTTGGGAAAAGTTCAACTGCAGAAATGTGGAAGATTATTCTAATATTTATTTGAAGACAGATTTGTTGCTGTTATATGAGTTTTTGAAAACTTTAGGAAATCGTGCCTTGTAAACTACGGCCGGGACTGTGTCCGTTATGTGAGCATGCCAGGCTTCTCATTCGATGCCATGTTAAAACACACCAAGGCCGAGCTGGAACTATTGGTCGATTATGATAAGTATTTATTTATTGAAGAAGGCATCAGAGGTGGAGTGGCTCAATGTGTGATGCACTATGGAAATGCTAATAACAAGTACATCCCGTCCACGTACGATGGCATCAAGCCGCCCGTCTACCTCCAGTATGTAGACGCCAACAATTTATATAGATGAGCTATGTCTCTGCCCCTCCCCATACGAGATTCAAGTGGGTCGATACCAACATTGACATCATGATGGTGCCAGATGATGAACTGCTTGACTAGATGATGGAGGTAGATGTAGAATATCTTACGGAACTCCACGACTCGCACAAAGACCACCCATTCTTGCCTGTCAACGAGTGGCCTCCAGGTGGCAAGAAAAATAAAAGTATTGACAACACTACAAGCAAAGAAAAATTGCATAGTACATTACATCAACTTGAAACAAACAATAGAACATGGACTCAAAATAACCAAAATTCATTGTGTATTGCAATTCGAGCAAGAGACGTGGCTCAAACCCTACATTTACCTCAACACTGATAAAAGGCAGGCAACTGGCGGTGAGTTCAAAAAAGATTTCTTTAATCGGATGAACAATGCAACATTTGGTAAATTGATGGGGAATGGAAGTGGCAAGTCATGTAATTAGTATGAAATGAAAGAATACTGAAGAAATTTATTTCCAAGATCACCTTCAAGAGTAGGACGATTTACGACGAAAACCTATCATTTATGAAAAAGAAGGACAAAATTATATGGTTTGATAAACCTATTTACGCCAGCTTTTCAGTGCTCGACTTGTCCAAAACATAAATGTATAGGTTTCATCACGATGCTATGAGAAAAAAGTAAGAAGACAACATCAATTTATGAAATGAAAAAATTCATTAATTTATGAAATTCAAACACAGGATTATTATACCGACCTGGCCACAGACCCAAAATTCATGGATGAGATTAACGCCAGTGTCTACCCACCCACTCATCCCTGCTACTCCCCCTAAGCAAAAGAGTGGTGGGAAAATTTAAATACGAGAATGGTGGTGAATAGAAGAGCGAGTTCGTGGGGCTGTGTGCCAAAATATATAGTTATATATGTGGTGGCCTAGTAACCAAGAAGGCAAAAGGAGTACAGGAAATAAATCTGAAAAATAAAATCACATTTGAAGAATACAAGACGGTGTTGAAGCAGCAAAAAGTCCTGCGAGTAACCATGAATAATATAAGATCATGGCACCATGAAGTTTACAGCTAGTGCATGAACAAAGTCGCGCAAACATGGCAAGAAGACAAGAGACCGATATTGGACTACGGAATAGTGGCGGTGGGATATGGATAAAATTGATAGATATTAACAAGAAATAGTAGTTCCATACAGTATCGCATGGTCATATTGGGTAGCATTTAATTTAGAAGAGAATATGATAAGAAGAGAAGATAAGAAGAAGCTAAGAAATAAGAGAAGAAAGAAGATGAGTAGTTTTATATCCAATATATGTTTGTTGCTAAGTAAAATTTTTATTGATGTGACTACTGACAGCTTACTAGAGGACATGCAATATGAAATTGATATATCTTGCCATAAGTGTTACTTTGTATTATGAAGGTTCGACTAAATAATCATTGCAGCTTTATAATTATGATGAGTGTATGATGTTAATTGACGTAATGAGCTAGTTCTTAAGGGTTGTGGGGGTGAGGGGGGGGGGCCGCTGGCTTGTTAAAAATAATTTGTCTTTCCCTGGGTGTTGGGAGAATGAGGTTGGGATTCAAGGGCAGTTCCTCACCTCGGGACAGGGTAAGAGGGGTCAAATCAGAAGCAATTTCACCTCTCCCACATCATCCAACTATGTATATCTCATATTTACTTTTTTCCGGGGGGGCATGGACAGAATTTTTAATCTTAAGCGATTTCGTTCCCCACTCTACCCTCACTTAAAAATATTATTCACTTTGGTGATAAAATAATTTAATTGTGAAAAAGATTACTTTTTTTACAGCACAAGATTTTTTTTTACCAAGCTACAGCATGCACGGACGTATGGGGCCGGATACACTGCTATACATGAAAGAAAGAAAGAGAGAGAGAGAGAGAGATAGATCGTACGATCACCACCAGCAATTTTGACCATATATTGTTTTATCTAGTTTTTCACTTCGACATTTTCGCTTGCGCACTCATGTACAGAGATTGGGGGTGCGACGCCTGTTTAGGCCTCCAACCAGGGTTTAAAACCAATTCCATATTGTCGGGGGTTACAATGCTTATCCTTCACCGGATTTGCGAGTGGTGACATTGTAACCACTAGAGGCGGCATTGTTGTTACCCACCCTATTTATCTACTTCTTATATTTCTTTTCTTCATCTATTCTACCATATTTTTGTCCACTTTAATTTACGTTGTTTTATTTTTCGTTGTTGTTTCTACTGTTCGAATTTTTTTGTCCTATTGTTGTATAATTTTCAGCATTGTAACATGCCTGTACAGCTCATTCTTGCAGCACCGTGGATATTTAAATAATTTTTTTTTTACATATCCCTGTAGTACTGTAAGAGTTTACTGTATTGCTCCGTCCCCAGGCAGAGACCCACATGCATGGTCGCTTTGGCACCCAAGCAGGCAGTTAAGGGAAAGGACAACGACTTAAGATGATGCTACTTCCAATAATCGATGACCAGTTTCAAAATGAAGGATGGATGACCTGTTCCAAGAACGGATTAGCAGTACCAATCTGAAGGATGGATGACCAGTTCCAAACCAAAGGATAGATGACCAGTTCCAAACCGAAGGATGGATGACCACCAACCGAAGGATGGATGACCAGTACACACAAGAAACTTCACTGAAGAAAAATAAATAGTTTAAATAATAAACTAAAAATGTATTAAATAAAGGAAAAAAATAAATACTTAAAAAATTATGTTTTATTTCTTAAGTACATCTTTTCATAATTTAAAAAATCGAATAAAAGTATTATTAATACACATTCTTATTCTAGAATAATAATGAGAACTACATGACAACCAAAACTTATATTTTTTAAATATAATTTCCTTGACATACATACAATATAAAAAATATTTATTTTAAACACTTGTTCCAATTAATGTTCTGATAGCTCAGTCAGTTAGGATGTCCACCATGCTGGCGATCTAAGGACCGGCAGNCACACAAGAAACTTCACTGAAGAAAAATAAATAGTTTAAATAATAAACTAAAAATGTATTAAATAAAGGAAAAAATAAATACTTAAAAAATTATGTTTTATTTCTTAAGTACATCTTTTCATAATTTAAAAAATCGAATAAAAGTNACTTAAAAAATTATGTTTTATTTCTTAAGTACATCTTTTCATAATTTAAAAAATCGAATAAAAGTATTATTAATATACATTATTATTCTAGAATAATAATGAGAACTACATGACAACCAAAATTTATATTTTTTAAATATAATTTCCTTGACATACATACACTTGTTCCAATTAATGTTCTGATAGCTCAGTCAGTTAGGATGTCCACCATGCTGGCGATCTAAGGACCGGCAGNACACTTGTTCCAATTAATGTTCTGATAGCTCAGTCAGTTAGGATGTCCACCATGCTGGCGATCTAAGGACCGGCAGTTCGATCCCATCCTATCCCAACGATACTTTGAGATCTGCGAAAATTAAATAATGTTGGTTCCAGAGTATAAGTCGTCGAGTGAAACCAGTGCTCCTAGCAGGCGATATTTAAATGAACGACGCGGGGACGGCATCCAAGATGTCGGACGATGATGGAACACTCAAGCAGCAATAAACAACATTACCGGCACCAGTGATACACTCTAGTGACGACGAGAGAACTACAGCAGACGACATCCAAGGTGGTGAGGTCGAATGAACGAATGAAGCTGAGTAATTGAGAAAAAAGTTAGTGACTGGAAACAAAATGGCAGACACAAAGAAGATGGCAGATGGAAACACGGTGTTGGATGGAAACAAGATTACAGGCAGAAACAATATGGTGGGTGGAAACAAGATGGATTACAAATTTCAAGGTCAAGGACATACAATATGGCGGCTGTGACACGTCCAAGATAGCTGAATCCAATATGGCGGACGAATCCACGAATTTACAGTCCCCAGGCCTTGACCTTGGATCGGCATAATCCATCTAATATTGGAAACCTCTTATTTCATTCCGATTTCAGAATAATTCTTCTCAAACTTCCGTTACACCTTCATTATATATTCCTGAAACATTGTCCCATCACTGACTGAAAACAGCAGATCTTCTTATATTTCCGAGAGAAAATTATTATTTTTATGGTTACAGGTTTAGCACTCAGAAACCGACAACATGCCCAATCGATGTATATGGCTGAAATATTTATATNATTTTTATGGTTACAGGTTTAGCACTCAGAAACCGACAACATGCCCAATCGATGTATATGGCTGAAATATTTATATCAGGTGCACGTAATCAGTCAGAAATTCGCCCACGATCTTCGCTAATAAGTTTTGAAAACTCGCACCATTAATCGAATAGCGAACCTCTTATTTAATACATTTTCCAGAACTATTCTTCTAAAATTTCCATTTCGCCTTCATTATATATTCCTGAAATATTGTCCCATCACTGGGTAAAAACAGTACAATTTATTCTATGTCCGACAGAAAAATGATATTTTTATGGTTTCGGGTCTCCAAATGGGGGCCCCACGCCATGCCTAAACGATGGATATTGCTAAAATATTTATACAGAATGCATGTGAGAACATAATCAGTCAGAAATTCATGTATAATAATAGCTCAAATTATTCAATACACTGGTCGGTATTTGAACAGTGGACCATATATCACACTATATCATCTTTATTCTTCGTCCAAAATTCGTCTAACAGCCTATGTTATATGTTTCATACACCAACAATTTTTAATAAGGTTTAGATGGTTCATCCATGGAAAAAAATAGTGTGGATTAGTATGTTTGGTGTCACAGGGTAAAAACGATGACCACCATGTCCTCACAACATAATAGCCCAAGATATTCGACGGCGCTCTGCGCGGCCACCAGCCGCAAGCCCTGGCTGTGACGTCATGACGGACATCTTTGTTACCCTCTGCTACCAATTATACATTTCTGTCTGTCTGTTAGTGAGCTCATCACTCAACAACCACGTATCCGATTTTATTGTTTTTTTTTCTTCAAATGCATAACTATGTTCTCTGGACAGGTTTTAGTATATATTTTGTTAAGTAAGTAACATAAGGAATAAGGACTGACGATAATAGTGAATCAAGTCGGAAAAAAGTTTGCAGCCAGCGCGCTCTCTTGCAATACTCTGTCTAAACCGTTAAAGATGAAACAATATCATGTAATAAAGAAATGTGTATAATAAAAAGACATAAAAAAACCTCCGTGATAGCATACATGTATATATATATATATAACAGAGAAATACTAATAAGCATTTTTACCATTTAATTCACGAGCAACATTCAATGACGAAGTTTTTCACCTTGCACTCATTAAAATTAAAAAGCAAGCGCAGACATTGTCATGAAAAAGTATAAAAAGCATGGGCCTATCAATACCAGATAACATAGTAGATTCAACCGTTAACAATGACTACATCAGGGAAACTTCATATAATATATTAGAATTGCACACCACTGCAACGCTTATTAGTAATCAGTAATCCGGGCGCAAAGTTCAGCTACCGTGTTGACCGGGGTCTCGTATACCAATGTCTTGAGATGGCCCCACATAAAGAAATCAAGTGGCGTTAAGTCTGAGGAGCGTGGTGGCCACCTCACTTGTCCGCCTTTGCCTATCAAACGCTCACTAAATGTGGCAATAAGGAGGTGATGTGCCTCCGAACTGAAGTGTGCAGGGGCTCCATCGTGGCGGTACCACATACGCTGGCGTGTGTGTAAATCCACGTCCTCTAACATAAAGGTGACCAGTCAAACGTGGCGGCCAGAAGTACGGTCCAGTGAGGTTGCTGCCGACTTTGCCGGCCCAGACTTTAAGAGCAATTGTCACTTGATAGCAATGAACAACCATTCCATTTAGGTTTATGTCGTTCGAAACATGACTGTTTCGACTGTTGAGAACGCCATCACGCATGAAAGCAGCCTCGTCTGTCACAGAATATAGCGAGGAAAGCCAGGTTCGTCTGCGCAGTTATGCAGAAACCAGGGAGCGAAATCGACACGTGACTGGAAATAAGCCAGGTGTAAGACTTGCACATTTTCACGATGATAAGGGTGTAGTTGTTGTTCGTGTAGATCCCTCAAGATACTTGGGTGGTTCGCATGCATTGTGCGAGAGATTTCAAGTGTGTTTATTGATCCTACCTGGATGGCGTCTGTTTGGAAATGTGTGTTCATAAAGACGTTGTGCTGCTCTTGCATTACCACCCGCGGCACCATACACGCGATGCATATCTGCCATTTCTGCGCATGTGTATTACCTCTCCATATTGCTAACCAACTGTGCAGTGCCACCCTGTCACACTCGCTAGTGGTGCTAATTCACAGCTGCGCGCGCAAATTTCTCGTCACGTATAATGACGTGTCTTGAATTGCGGGTTGCGTAGCTGGCAGGCAACGAAGTACACCCTTAAAACTTTGTTTGTTTTCTCGCAAACTGTTTGCCTGAGAGTGTGACATCAAGGTGACGTTATTTGTTCATTAATGTACTGTGCATATCATTATGATGTCTTTAAGAAATACCCAAGGTTTACACACACATTGGTAGGATACTAACAAAATGCCCCCTATTTTATCAATGTACAGGGATGATAGTAGTACTCCACAAATGTTCGCTGGTATCAGGTCTTGGTTAAATACATCATTATTCACAGAATCACTCTTTCATCTCACACAGGTTGCATTATTTTCCATTAGAACCATTTGACATATCAAGTTTCAAGTGTGGCTAGCTTCCTTACGAGTTACTGTACGACATAGTTCGTAGAATGTTTTCTAACCCATTTTCTAACCATCCGGTATACATTTAAACAATATAATTTGGTAAGGCATGATGTGGGGCCTTCAGTCCGAGATCCGAAACTATTGAAAAGAAGTATCTTTCTATTGCACTTAGAAAAAAACTCTGCGGTTTTCACACCATGATGAGATAATTTTTCAGTATTATATAATGAAGGCGAAACGAAAATTTTAGAAGAAGTATTCTGGAGTTGGGAAAAAAGTAAGAGGTTCGCTATTCGATTAATGGTGCAATTTTTCGAAGCTTATTAGCGAAGTTTGTGAGCGAATTTCTGACTGATTACGTACACCCGGTATAAATATTCAAGCCAGGCATGTCGTAGGGTTCTGAGTGCTAAACATGAAACCATAAAACTATTTATTTTCTCTTGGATTTGAAAAATCGGCTGTTTTCACCCTGTGATGGGATAAAGTTTCAGGAATCGCAATAATTTTTTTTGTACTTCTACAAGTAAAACGCTTGGAAACCAAGTTGCCAAGAAAATACTTTGTAAAACCGCAAACAGTTTTCATGTAAAATATGCAAAATATGTATTTGTAATATTACAAATAATAGCCTTGTAAACAACTAACATCATTGATAACTGTACATAAAATATTTTTTTTTCATCTAGAAAACAAACGTAGAGAATTAATAACAGAAAATAACAAAAAGAAAAAAAAGGGAATCATACAATAAATTACGAAGAAAAAAAAAATGTAACATTGCCATTACAGGGACTAGAACCCACACACTGTTGCATTTTAAAGCCCGCAACCTTTACCACAGGACCAAATTGATTACGAACTTACTTCTTTTTTATAGTAAATATACTCAATCACATACAAAATATCGAGGAAGTTATTTGATTTATAAGAATTTGTTTATTTAATTTTAAGAGTTCTGTTGTTGAGTTGAGAGACTTGGACGTCTCTTAAAAACGACGTCTTGAGAGCCGATGTAGGAGTTCTTTATAGCTAGGAAATATTAACGGTTAATGAGTAATACGGTAACGTTTTATTGAAATTGTCGTTTTATTATGGTTGTTTGAGTTGTTTTAAAGGTTTTACGTTATTAAAACTTTCAATACATTTAATTTTGAACACATATATACATTATATCACCCATGGTTTTTGCAAAAAGATCAATATGCGGTTTTAAGATGTTGAGTGTCCGCCATTTTGCTGAAGCTCGTGAATACTGGTTAATATAGTATAAACATTTCTTGAGTCTATTACAAACACGACCCTTGTAGTTTTACAAACGAGTAATTTTACAAGAGAAATATTTGTAACGCTACAAGCATTTGTAACATTATAAACAATTTCTTAGTAAAAATTATAATTTTTTTTAGAGTGTAATGAAGGCGAAACGAAAATTCTGCAAAAATTATTCTGGGGTCGGAATGAAATTGAGATGTTTGCATTTGTATCAATGGCACGAGTTTTCGAAGCTTATTGGCACTGTTCCTGTGTTAGTTTCTTTTTAGTGTTCATGAGCAACTGGTACAAAGTTTTAAGCAATCTGTAACTGTTACGATCCGTGTAGGAACCTGAGTTCAAAGCACGAAATCGTAAGAAAATATTAATTTTCTCATGGAATTAGAAAAATTCTGACAGTTTTCTCTAGTGATGGGAGAAAGTATATATAAAGCTGTGAAGCATACTGATACCTCAGTTGATGTTTAGATGTTTAGAAGTTAACATCGANGAAAGTATATATAAAGCTGTGAAGCATACTGATACCTCAGTTGATGTTTAGATGTTTAGAAGTTAACATCGATTTGGAAACATTCTCTCGCTATGCAGTAAAGACATACTACGAATACGAAGGCCTGCCTTTGACCTCATAGATCATGGAGCTACGGCTTGCATCATTGCTGTCTGATTGCCNTACTACGAATACGAAGGCCTGCCTTTGACCTCATAGATCATGGAGCTACGGCTTGCATCATTGCTGTCTGATTGCCGACAGTGTTAGTTCTCCGATAGAGTTTTCAGCTTCTGTCAAAATGCTTGGCAACATGAGAGAACCGTCTGTACGAAGAGATCTTTTCCAATGAGAAAACATTACGGGAGTGACCTCATGCAGTTTATGAAACATGATAAATTGAAGAACCACATAATGAAATGCACGGATTAGTCTTTTGAGAGTCAGCAAAAGCTGCAGCCAGTACCTCTTGTTTCATGGAAGGGTACTTATTCGACAGGTGATTGTGACGAAACAGTTAACGATGGAATGAGTGACATGCGTCGTGTAGAAGAGTTGGTTTGCGCAGAATGTGTACTTGCAAGACTTTCGTGTTAAACGATGAACTTCAAAATAAACAGCCATCAGCTTTAAATACTGATGACAATACAACTTCTGATACAAAGAAAAGTAAACTCTATATAGACTTTAAAACAGGAAGGGAAAATAATCATGAAGACAGCATAGATGAAAATAAACATGAAGATAGTGATGGAATTGAAGAGTATGGCGATTTTCTCGATCCACTGACACACCCCTCCACCACATTTGCAGCAACAAGCGAAATGAAGAAAGCGGAAGATGCTGATAACACTGGTTACATATTTCCCGAAGACCCGAACAAACACGTTGGTAGACTAACACATTTGATTTCTTTGCAAAACAGTGGAGATTTCTCGCACATTAACGAGATATCTCCAATAATTAGTGGGGGGATTATATTGAATGATGTGATGAACTTCTTTCTTCTAAAAGGGTAATGTGTAAATTAAGAATAATTATTTTATAAAATAATTACTTTTTTTCTTGTATCCTTTTCCCCTCATAGCTTTAAAGTGGTGCTACTAGCACTCGACTATTACAGCAATGATCCTCATTGACAATATTAATGAAGACTTTAAGTATAAAAATGTGTGGATGGTGTCACTGCATACAAAAAAGTTAATGCAGTTGTCAAGTACAAATGTGTGTAAGCTGCTGGCGAATGAATGTAATTTCTATACACATGGGTTAGGACAAACACAAGGATTGACGAAGGATCGAAGGAGGTATTGGAATACATCAAAGGATTGGGGGAAGAATGGAAGATTGAGATAAAGNGAGGTATTGGAATACATCGAAGGATTGGGGGAAGAATGGAAGATTGAGATAAAGATTGTGAGATTGATGGAAATATTGTGAAAAATTGATGGAAAGACTGCAAAGGATTGGAGAGGATTGGTGAGGATGGTAGAGTTTTGTGGAGGAGGATTGCAGACGATTGGTGATGAGGATTGCGAAGGATTAGTGAGGATTGAGGAAGGGGATTTCTTAGGATAGGTGAGAATTGTGGTGCGATTGCAGAGGAGGATTGCTGAATAGGATTGCGGAGGATTATTGAGGATTGGTGAGTATTGCTGGGGATTGCGGAGGATTGGTGAGGATTGTGAATAATAATATACAAGGATGGGTGAAGATTGGTGATGATTGCGGAAGATTGCTGAGGATTTTTGAGGATTGGTGAGGATTGTGGAGGAGGATTGTGGTGGAGGATTGCTGAGGATTTGGATTATAATTATTGATATCTGAGAAGTGCACGAAAGATAAGACTGTTTTTCACCCCAGCTGCCCTCGTACAAGTAAACCATAGACTACGATTCCTACAAAAGTGTATAGATGCTGTTCCATACCGTGATTTTAACATACTTGTGCAGGGATTCATTGCTAATATGATGGGCTTAGTTTATTCATATATATACATTAAAACAATTCCGAGTAGCATACTTTGCCTACAAAATAGTCGAGGCAGTGAATAATTTGCAGATTTTTACATCCTGTTGTAATTAGTTTTCAAGAGAGGAGATCATAAATGTAGTAGCTGAAGGAAAGACTTTTGCATGGTTCTGCAATATCCTATGTATGATTTCAGTACAATTAAAACAAAATTAATAATTTTTGTAATTAAAAAAAAAAATGGTTGCCTGTAAAGTCGGTTTTACGGGCGAAGATTTTACGTGACAACGTAGTGCTGCGCGCGCGGCAGACCGATCATAGTTGAGTGGGAGAGAGACGCAAGGCATTCGGCGGGCCTCTCTCTCGTTCGGTGACTCATCGTAACGTTACCGAGCGTTACACTTTTTCATAAGTGACTCCCAGCC
>NQII01001406.1:0-87643 GCA_002778355.1 Clitarchus hookeri
TCCGAAATTCTCACCAATCTTCACCAATCCTCTGAAATCCTCATTAATCCTCATAATCAACCCTCACCCGCAATCGCCTGCAATCCTCCTCGGTAATCGTTACTAATCATCAGTAATCCTCCTTACCAATCCTCACCAATCCTCAGCAAACCTCCGGGGTAAACCTCTCGCAACTGCACGGTCATCGTAAGCTAAATTCCTGCTCTTGGAGGACGAAACGAGCACTGCTCAATTGGTTCGTAGATTCCTATGTTCTTATGAAAAGACGGTAGTTTTATCGTATTTGCATTACTCGTGTTTCAGTTAGTATAAATTTAATATGCACTTACAAATAATTTATTTTTCATTCCGCCTAAATTACTTCCTTTGCCACTTATACATTATGGCATTACTGTTTACAAAATTATCAGTACCTGTGCTCGAAATTAGTAACTCAGGACTCTGAGATTTTATATATGTAATATAAGTGCACATGCCTATGTGGAAGGGTACGCCATCCCAGATAAACTAATGTGTCACTGGTATAAAGCATAAATGCCCATATAATACAAACGAAGTTAGAAGTGTATTGTACTTCTTTAAACATCAAGAACCACTTATTAAAGCAACATGGCTATTAAAGTGGTTAGATTTGTTCAAAGAACAAGGAACTCTTAATTGTAGAAGATGTAATTTTTTATTTACCTTTCGAACTTATTTTTTGCTATCCCACTTCTACTGTTATACTAAACCAAGAACACGTTTCTCTTTTTCAGACCTTTTCTTTGTGTATTACAATTGTTATATCGCTAGTAAATGTTTTCTCGTTAGATTACATCTGTTTCACTACATGTCAAACATTTCGCACAAGCACGAAGGGAACATTCAAGAAGAAAAAACATACTGGCGCCATGTAGAAAACAATATAACTCTTAGTAAAGTGAAAAGGGCTTGGCCTTTGACATTAGCGGCGTCTGCTGCTCGGTTCTTTGCACTCGATATTTTCATTTTCCTTCGCCTCGTAATCCCGGAGAGCCGGCACTTAAGCCCCTCGGATGCAAGTACAAAGCACCCGATCGACACAAGTTGAGACACCGCCTATAAACCAAGATGCTGGCAAATTAATTTACTCTCAAAGTAACACCACTCTCAAACAACATGACTAAAAAAAATTAGTTTTTTGTTCATGCTTGGAACGCTATTTAAAAAGAAGAGTATACCAGTGGGAATATTTGTGCACTCCCTGAAAAATAAAATGAAATGAATCACTTTTTTGAACTTTTATTACTAATTAAATAGTAAACTAGTATACAAAATATAAACCAATTGGCTATTTTCGGATAGTGAAACAAAATGTATCTTTACTTTTAAGACAATTGAATTTTAATTTCTGTTTTTCTCTTAAACACTAGCTTGTAATCAAACAGGCATAAATAAGATGCCATACTAACAAGGAACTATACATATGTTTGTTATGATATTACTGTATGAATTAATATCTTTTACTATCACTATACAAATGTATATATAAATATTAAGTCTCAATATGGCTTAGCTAAGGACACTCCCGCAATAATATTTTTAAAATTTACTAAAATTTTTGCTTAAAACTGAGCATAATAAATCTTTTTCTTTGTATATGGGTTCAAATATTTTTAATTAAGAGAAAATGCTATCAAGCAAATATCTTTCTTCAAAATTAAAAATAACAAACTGTTCCTTAAACGAACGGAGGGCTCGCTTTGCACCTGATGGACCCTAAACAGTTTGTAATATGGATATCATTATTTTATTTCTGACGCTAGCCGACGAAGCCCCAGTCAGGATTTGTAAACCCTAATTTCCTACACACCCTCCCTACCGTGGCAAAAAGTATTGCAACAGCACATTGTGGGATTTTCGTTGTTTTAATTTATAGTCCAATAAACTTAAATGTTCTATTTTGTGCAGGCGCATAACACTAAAGACTGTCTGTTGTTTTCTGAAGCGAAGTCCTCTCACTCTTGCGACCCAGCTGGGTGGATCGGCGGGGAGCTAATAAAAACACGCGATATGGCGCATAGTTTGGATGCACTCGGCAAACGGCAGGGCATGCACAGCGCTTCAGTTCGACGGCAGGCGAGTAGCAGACCAGGCGCGCAAGGCGTCGTACTATCAAACACTAGCAGGACCCCACATGACGGTGATGACCGCTTCTGCGTCAGGCAACTCTACCCTGGTACCAGCGCCGGCCTCAAGCAGGCCCGTCTTAGCAGAACTTCCGAGGTCTTCTGAAATAGGAATCAATGTTTCACTAAAGTTGTTTTCGCA
Source organism: Clitarchus hookeri (assembly GCA_002778355.1). Taxonomy (NCBI): domain Eukaryota; kingdom Metazoa; phylum Arthropoda; class Insecta; order Phasmatodea; family Phasmatidae; genus Clitarchus; species Clitarchus hookeri. Next base: position 2,290 of record NQII01001406.1, read on the forward strand.
GTCAGGAAACATTACAGGCTGTCAGGACCGGCGTAAATTTTGCGTGTGCAGAAAACTAGTAAGTGAAATGATTTGACCGGGCGTCTCATCCTCCGCACCTGAAGTCGGTGCATCCAGATGAAAATAAAAAGTGAAGACATTTGGGCGGCTATTAACAGCGAGGTCTTGAGAGCCGATGAGGGTGAAGCGAGGTGAGTATGGAGCAGTGCCAGAATGAAAGGGCTGGGGAAAACGGCAGATGCCCGAGAAAACCCGCCGACCAGTGGCATCGTCCTGCACGATTCCCACTTGCAAAAATCAGGGGAGTGACACAGCCCGGGATTGAACCCGGTTCACCTTGGTGGGAGGCGAGCATTTTAACCACTCAGCCACCGCGTGGACGGGCGTTCTCCTGCTGAAATAGTGCTCCCCCCTGCCCCTGCAAAAATGCTAGGAGAATGGGTTGGATGGCGATCTGGATATACCCTTCACTGGTCAATGTTCCCTGTACTAACTCCAGAGGCGAACGGCCATCGTAGGATATGGTTACCCGTCCATTGCCTGCAGTGCACGTGCCGATCGTTGGTATTTTGGTTGATGGAGTGATTTTGAGTAAACACACACATTCACGAAACGAATGCCGTTCGATTCTTCCAACAGGCTAAGTACAACACAATTTTTCCCACACTAGGAAAGCCCGCAAATCAGTTCTCGTAGGCAACAGAACCACGTTGCTTTATTCAAGCTGTGCTTCGACCAATGGTGAAGCGTGGTTGGAGCCTGCTGTAGTTCTAGGCACTTTTAAGCACAGTGAAAATACAGTTTACCCAGTAAGAGATTAAATATGCCGAGGGACCTGTATATAAACTTTTTAAATCGAGATTATTAGATAACATGTCCAACTTTCAGATTTGGAGGTAGGATTACATAATTTTATTTTAAAATAGAGGGCATTTATTTTAACTTGCGACCCACATACACCACACTTGGCACCATTCTTAGCATCGCACACACCACAATCGGCACCACAATCAGCACCACATGCACCATAATCAGTATCACATACATCACAATCAGCACCATACACATCACAATCAGCACCACACACCACAATCAGCACCACGCTACAATCTGTACCACACCACAATCTGCACCACGCCACAATCTGCACCACACCACAATCAGCACCACACCACANGGAGTGGATATTACCCTCCAATGGTTTCTCGCCATCAATTTCTTCTTCGAGTGAGATGTCTCTTGTTTTACCAGCATCATCGACTCTTCGAGCATGACGCTGACAGTGCCAGCGACTTCTTCGGATGGGTCTCCTACAGCAGTGCCATCATCAATGACTTCGTCAAGGCTTCGTTGTTGTTACTGCGAGAAGATATTTACTTAAAGCTGCAATGCTCGGAGACATGAGATCAACTGTATTCAGAATGTGGGGCGTAATTTTGCATGTAAAAAATGCAAATCGTAGTTTGGTCGGCGAGGTGACGACATGAAAAGACATCTCAAAACCTGCACCGGTCTACCTTCACTTCCTGCTAAACGTTATCTGTCAGCATCGGAGCTGTACTGAGGTGGTAACTGACGCGACAAGAACTGGAAATTCATCGAAGCAGAAAACTTCAGCTGTGAATGTCATCGGCAGTTTGTGGCTTTCATCAAGATTTCCATGCAGCTACTGCGACAAGACTTTCGCAAACGCTAATGAAGAACGAAGGCATGAAAAGAATATATGTGTAAGAAGTACCGTCCTCATGGGATATCGATGTGAGAAGTGTTGTAAATGGTTTGCACGCACCGACAGTTTAAATAGACATTTTAAACAATGCAAAAGTGATGTATCATCCACCGATGTTGAACGAGCAGATCATCCTTCCTCTGTGCAGTTTACAGCGAAAACTGGTCCTTGTGCAGCTACGACTGATGAAAAAGATCCTACACCTATAAATTCGTCATCGCAACCTACGAAAATAACTTGTGAGTTGACGCGGAATGAAAATGGATTTCTCCTGAAGCAATCTGCATTCAGAGGTCTTCTAAAAGATTATGTCGCTCCGAATCTGCCATCTTCGACGAAAGATGTTTGTTCGTTTCTGGCGTATATGGAACAAAATTTTGTAAACCAATTTACAGAGTAGGTGGAAAAATACAGTGGTGTGAAATATAATATATGGCTGGAATGTATTTGTGGTAAACCAGAGTCACACAATGATGAGCATGCAAGGAAGGTATTCAAGACCTCGAATGTACCTATCTATAATGTACACAACATTGGAGAGAGTGTTGAAAAACAGCATAATAAAGGTATGCCGCGAGGAAGAAGAAATTATATTGAAGGGCTTTGGCTGGACATTCGATTCGGTAGATCATCTGCAGCTGAAAACGAGCGGATTCTGTCCAGCCAACACATAGGTAATATATTGATATCTTCGTCTTTGGTGTGGATTGCGAAGACATGAAAATATCCGCATTTCATGATATCACAAAGTGTATACATGCAAGTTGCCTAGGCAAGTGAGAAGCCTATGGATCGACGATGTTTACATCTCTAAGGGGCCTACAGTGCTGAGAAGTTTATATGTGGGTTGCTGCAACCTCCATCATCAGTGTTATTGGCAACGGTAACATCGTTTAATTCCTGTATCTCCTACGTTTCAATGCCTACAACGAGTATGAATGTATCACTCAACAACTCATCAGCAGGTGCAAAATCTCTTTCTATGAAGACAAATTAATTCCTGGTTCCTTCTCCTTCCAACATGACGACAGCCGAACCATCTGGGTCCACTAGTGGATCATATACAGAACTTTCAGTGACATATTGGTGTCGCTTTTGCTGCAAGGACTTTGCCATCAAGCTTACTGCATGACGACACGAAGTTTATAAATGCCAGAATAGTTGGTTTAGTGTTTAACGAAGGACTGAGATTTGTATAAGAATGCACACTTTACATGGACTAACATGAATATTTTTGCGTGTTTTTTGTATTAATATATTCTGACATATTTTAAGCATAAAAATGTAATAATTTTTTTTCTTACTAACCCTATATCATAGCCAGTCTGTTGTAAACTGTTTTCGTTAAAAAAAAACATCACTATGAAGCAAATATATGGGCTAATAACTATGGTAATAAAGGGCTTAAACATGCATTCCTGGAGCTATATACGATACTTGCAAACTGAATTTCACCAGCCTCACCTTAAGAGTTCGCAAATTATATTCGCCTACCTAAATGCCTGTACATATTCGCTTGCTTACAACATGACATGCGAAAAAAATGTGGTATCCTATAAAATTATTTAAAAATAATACATAAAAACAATTAATGTGAGCATAGGCACATATGATTCAGACCTCGACCGAAAATAAGGAAATGTTTTTAATACAACATTTGCCTTTAAAACGTTTTCAAAATGGTAAATACGATGAATTTAAACTGAAAAATCTCTCCAATAGATGTGATCAAGAGCCATATATACATTGATTGAAAAAATATATAACAAAATGTTTAATACACTAATGTAATTGTTCGAGGGAATGCAGCCTCTTCGTTGATTATTGTAGCGGATTTAAGGAATTCTTACTGTTGCTTATGTAGCTCAGTGGTTAGAACCCNTACTGTTGCTTATGTAGCTCAGTGGTTAGAACCCCCGACTTCTGTTCGAGAGGTAGTGGGGTAATATCCCAATCTCTCAATGAGAATGGTTCTCTTTTTAAATGTTACCAATTGTCATGGGAAAGTGTAAAATTTAGATAATTTAACTTTCATTGACCGATTTTGCATTAAAAATACATCTCCAATACATTCTACTGTTTTTATTTTTTTGATTTGGGGCATTTTTCAAATAATAAATAAAATTAATTTAAGCAAAATAATTTTAATTATTTATAAATGCATCGATTACTAGATTTCTGATCGTTTTACGGTTGATTTGACAAGGTCAGCCAGTTCCCTGACCTATGAGAGTGGTGTGGGAAAAGATGCTGGGCAGCAGGTAGGGGCCCCACACTTCTCAAATCCAATATGGTTGTCCTGACATTGGGTTATATAATCGATGTGACATCACGATCGTATGCGCCTTGTAAAGACGAGTTCGGTGATATACAACACTCAATACTTACGGCTTAAATTTTTTAAGTATAGAAATATATTTTATTTTAAAAATAATTTTCAATTTATTTTATTTTATTGGCTTCTCATATTCCTCATTGTGGCTGACGTTTTAACCACTTTTGTGTAAAATAAGCCATAACGAGGAATCAGTCAATCACATTGAGGAGCAAGCATTTTTTTCACAATTTTTTTTGGAAAATGGAGAAATTTTTAGGGGAAAAAAATTGGTATTTTAAGTGAAAAGATCGATTTCAAGGGTTAAATAGTCGATTTTGAGAGGGAAACATGAAATTTTGAGTGAAAAACTGGAAATTCTAAGATGGTGTATGGCGCTACGGCACCACAGCCTTCAGCCCGTGTGCCAGAATTCCCATAAGCCTACTACTGCCTAAAGAAAGGATGGAGTGTGTGACTGCCTTCATTTTAGTTATGTAATTGCTTGTTTTGGCATGTTTTCATGCTTATTAACTAAATTCATTCATGATTTTGTTTNCTTCATTTTAGTTATGTAATTGCTTGTTTTGGCATGTTTTCATGCTTATTAACTAAATTCATTCATGATTTTGTTTGATCTCACCTCCATACACAACCATGCTGGCACTGCTGCATTTAAACAGTTCAAGAATCACACTCAGGTGTGTCAATTTTGTCTTGCATCCTTAGAGTGTGCACTACCCCATTTTAGTGCTAAGTCTGGCCAATATACCCTCCCAACATATAATTTTCCATTAATTATAATTGTACATGTGTCANCCATTTTAGTGCTAAGTCTGGCCAATATACCCTCCCAACATATAATTTTCCATTAATTATAATTGTACATGTGTCTGTTCGCAACGTGAGTTATCGAGAAATAACGTTGGATTGTATTTGAATAGCAGTACTGTAAATGAAAACTGAAGACGCTAGGGCTTGTTCATTATGATGGACTCTTACAAGTGTGAGCATCTCATTGCTAGTATCACCTCCTCTTCTCGTGAGATTCTGCCTTGCTGAGTACTCTAAACCGAAATATTACGATTATGTGTACATTCGACACAAGTGTTGATATATAAAACGCTGTCCCCTTCGTTTTATAAGTAAGCAGTTCACGCATTCTAGCAGTTGACATTTTAACTGTTGTAAATAGTTTGTAGACGTGCGTGTATATTATGCTGGGTTAGTACCTAAAATGGTGAGTGATTTGTGGTGTATTTATTTTTCGCTACTTAAAAACCTTGGATAAGTACTTTTTTGTCACTTATAAACGCAATTACTCTTTCTTTGCTGCTAATTATTATTGTAGCTTCATATACGTTAAGTTACAAGGATATTATTCTAATACATATATTATAGCTATCTACAACTGTGCAAAAACAATCGTATTTACCAAGATGGCGAGGGTGGTATTACAGGCCCCTTCTGATGCTAGTAATTTGAGCCCCATAAAAAAGGAGCCCATATTACAGTCACTAGTATTTGACGTGATATTATGTTATACTATTAAATATTATTATTTGAAGGGGGCTTTTCAAAGTCCCTGTGCATCAAAATAAGTCGTCAAAGCGAAAGTTATGGAAGAAACAAGATATGATTAATGCAATACAAGCATTTAAATGCTATACAATGCGTTAAAAAAAAAACTTTGAAAACATTTTCTGCGCCTCGCGCCACTTTGCAAGGACTCCCGTCTTGATTTGTCGGTTGAAGAAGCAGTTAAATGGAAATTGGGGCGAAGTCAATCATGTCACCCGAAACGCCGAAAAGGAGAAAGATCTTTTAAATTATTTAATAGTTATTGAGTCAAATTTTCGTTTTTTTATGAGATAATATGTTCGGCGTATAGCGTATTGGTTGCGTGAAAAGAAAATAAGATATGACATTCATTTTCTGGTAGCGAGTCCAAGCCTGGTTTGATTATTTTATGTCCCGCCACAAATATAAATTATTGTTGACATTGAGACCATTAGCCACGTCATCTTCTCGTGCTACTGGGTTTAATAAGGAAACATTAAATAGTTTTTTGGCATACTCTAAGCTGAGTTGCAAGGACATAGATATCCACAAGACGGAATAATGTTGACAAAACCGGTATTCCAGTTGTTCAGAGCAATAAAAATAAATGGCGTGTGCACCCAGGGCAAGGCAACACCCTCCGAGTGACGGTCTTTCCAACTGGGACCCGTAGATGACCGTCATCCCCGAGCATGACAGAAATGAAGCTCTAGAATGGAGCGGCGCTGGAATGCAAGGGCGGGGGAAGCAAGAGTACCCCGAGAAAACCCGCCGGCAAGCGGCATCGTCCAGAACGATTCCCACATGTGACAATCCGGGAGTGAACCCGCCGGGGATCGAGCCCGGATCGCCGTGGTTGGAGGCGAGCGCCCTGGCCACTACGCCACCGCTGCCCCTGTTCAGAGCAATAGTCACGCGAGTCGTCAGCCTCAGAGGAACACGACATGTAGGAGCCCTAACTTCTGCAGAAGTAGATCATCAGTTACTTTGCTTGTATGCTGCATGGGCACAGGTGGTACCTTTGTTCCACCAATGTTGATTTTCCCGCCGAAAAATATGACAGTCATTAATTTAAAAAGCCTTACCTGGTTCCATTATAAAATGCTACCCGTCGAGTAGGAACTAAAGCAATCTCTTTGCTGAATGTTTTAACCACTTTATCGAGGGAGCAATACCACAGCAGTAGTTCCTGTATTGCTTATTCTCGATGGGCGTAGCATCCACACGAAGAACGTTGATGATGTATATAATTCCCGCTAAAATCAAGTAACAGTGTTCTGTCTTCCTCCGCACACGACCCACCGTATGCAAACCTTAGACAAGACATTGTTGGGGCTACTGAATCATTATTACAGTGAAAACATTAGGCAATGTATGCTACATAACATCAGGCCTCTCGGGCCATACGACATAGGTCAGCTTTTGGGTTATGCATATTTGAAGTGGATAAATAGCAGTTAATGAGTTCAAAGTTGCTGGTAATCTATCCTTGTAACCGGCAGATTTCCTACAACACAGATTTTGTTTATTCGGAATGTGATACCAAAGCAGCTAATATACAGAGCTTTGATCAAAGCAAGGGCAGAAATGTTACAAAAAAGGAGCAATCACTGACTCCCCCTCAGCATGTTAAATCCACTATATCTCCTCTAGTGGATCAGTTCGAGATCTTGAACCACGTGCAAGGGACTTGGAAGAAGTCAGCCCCCAGGATGCCTCTCAGTGAAGACTTCCAATCATGTATCGCGAAATGATATTTGACCAATTCCACAACCAAAAAGAAAGATAAACAAATGACTTAAGTCTGTGAATTCTGCAATAATAACACCATCTCTCTTTTAAAAGTAAATTTGAATAATCTAAGAGGAAAATGCAACAAAATAAATGAAAAAGAAGATAATGAAAAGAAGAGCAATGTAAAGAAGGTAATGGATCTGAAAAAAAAATATTTTATGCAACATGAACTGCCGTCTGTAAAACAAGACAAAAAGAAAAGTAAGTCGAATAAATTAATAAAAAGAAAACTAATGTTTCCAGCTGAAGAATCAGATGAAAAGTTCAACAATGATTAAGAAGAGATTCTTCCAAAAACTTAAATAGGCGTTCCTCGTTCTGAAAGTGATTATGCCGTTTGCGTGTTCTGTGAGGGGTATTTTTTCTTTCCAAAAGACACAAGGGATGAATTATGGATATTATGTATGAATTTTGAACTACGGGCACACAATGAATATGCTAGATGTAAGACAGATGCAAATATTTGTAATTTTTGCAAGTAAATCTGATCATATTTTTTTACTGTCACTTAACTTTTAACTTTAATTTACTTTTAACTTTAGCTTGAAATTGCGCTTTAAAGTTTGTATTGTCAATGTGCATTTAAACATAGAACAAAATTGTGTTTTAATGAAAGTGTTTAACATTTAATTTAGTGAATTTCTGTTCCTAAACAAAGGGGCTCATATTACCAGCACAAGTTTATTAGTGGCCAAGTGTATTTATTTTAAAAACATGTTTATAATAATGGGTTTAATAAAAGATCCCGAATCTTATCGGCATTATATAAAAAAATTTCAAAGTGTTTTTTTTTTTTTAATATTTTTATGTCAATTTAAAATTAATTCCAAGAGTTATGATGAAAAAGCAAGGTGGGGACCCACATATCCACCCTCTCCTCTATCTAGCCATTAATAAATGACACGTAATGGAGATGCACCTTGTAATTCGGGTGTGATTGCTTAGTATCCTTATTGTATTTTCCTTCCTGAACTCCCACTGAAGCGGCTGACGAAAATTTCGCCAAGAGATCGAAATTTACTTCTGTCTGCCTAAACTAAAACCCAGTATGCTTCTGAAGTATCGATGGCCACTTCTCCCACCTGTTTTCAAAAGTGGTTACCTACAAGCCGGAACAGATGGGTCTGGAAGGGCTGTTTCTTCGACAACAGTTCGCCTGAGAGAGTCACACGAAGGCAATTTGTACATTAACGTACACATGATTATGTGTACGTAGTAGTCCGGTGTAGTCCGGAGNGTTTCTTCGACAACAGTTCGCCTGAGAGAGTCACACGAAGGCAATTTGTACATTAACGTACACATGATTATGTGTACGTAGTAGTCCGGTGTAGTCCGGAGTAGTCCAGTGCAACCCCGCGCCGAGAGCCGGGGTGGGGGCCCACAGAGGGTCTCTCGCCGGGACGTGGTAGGGAAGTAATCAGTCAGTTATAATGTATTCACGGTAACTTCAAGATTTTCTGAAACCCTGCTAAATATCTACTTTCAGGGAGCCGATTANAGCCAGTCCAAGGGTCTGTAACAGGGCCACCCAACTCACCAGATCTCATCTACTGCTGGAACAACTACCCCGCAAAAAGTACAGTTAAGTAACAAAGTCGTCACTCAGGGACGTGGTAGGGAAGTAATCAGTCAGTTACAACCCTACACAGCTAACGGGAGCGAGTGGTGAGCTTCAACGAGGAGCGCCACGTCGAGAGGAAGCCAGCTGAGTGCAGCACACCAACAACAGCCAGTCCAAGGGTCTGTAACAGGGCCACCCAACTCACCAGATCTCATCTACTGCTGGAACAACTACCCCGCAANTTAAATCTTCAAAAATTAAAAATAATATATATGTAATGCGGAATCTAAATATTAATCTATTGTGTAGTGCAAAAAATTCCCAAACTGTTTTGAAAAATGGAGTAAGATCAAATATTTATTATTCTTATTCCCTCGATTTATTTAAACATAGTAGTGTTTTCGTATTTATTGATTCGTGTATTTATTTAAATAAATTGTTAAATACCTTTCCATGAACAATAGTAAAAAGAGAATAAAATTTTTTTTTTTCTGTTACTGTTCTTGTTAAAGTAAGTAAAATATATTTTATGTTTGTTGAAATAATATTTTTAATTTGCTAATTTCAGAAATTAAAAACTTAACTAGATCAAATACCAGGGTTATAATAATAAAATACTCTGCATAGTTTCCACGCCGTCCATTACAGGATAAATAATTTTTGTAGTTGGTATATATATATTTATAGACTATTCACGGTAAAGTGAGCACTTTTTGAAGCCCTCTCATTTGGAACAGTATTCAATAAATATTGTTTATTAAAAGCCTTAGACGTTTACTTTCGAGTCCGGTGAAATATGTACACTGTGTTTATTACTTAGGCAATATTTATATTAATAAGTGGTGGAAGGATAAAAAAAAATGGCTGATAGGAAAAAGTAACTAGGGCCCCCAAAAGTGCTCGCTTTGCCAAGAACAACCTATACGCGTACCAAGAGGCTTGTTGAAGGACCTGTACTTGAAGAAGACTGTGTCTGGCCTCAACTGGAACTCCTCTCTACTAAGAACCTCCAGTACAGTCTTGGGATCACACACGGCCACGGAGGGTCTGGATGCCAACATGAAGCCAACCAGAGGTCCGTGCTTCTTCCGCCACTCCACCATGTGTAGGTGAGCGTACTGCTTTGGCATGGCGAGCACTGAGTCGATCAAGGGCTGACAAGGGGGACCTGAGCAACACGTTAATCACTCACACGTGCCTTAACGTACGAATCACTAGTTACTACTAGTCTTTGAAGAACCAAAGTTAACATTTTGACCAATATGTGCATCATTATGATGCACAGCTGTATTTTTATTCTGGCCAAGTGCATCCCATTTACTCACATGACTTTGTAACATCTTGCTTAGAATTGTTTTTAATGTGCTCATTTTCTTCCTCTCATCTAACTAAAAAGATAAATTCAATAAAAAGACCTTGACCAAAACACTTATTTTATTCAAAGTATTGTGGCAGCCAAATTTTTAAATTGGCCATGGATTGCTTGATCACTTGATCGACGTATGGATGTCATTATATGTATGAAAATGTCAAATTTTACATGTGACGGAGAGAATATAAATGGGACGGGGAAAACAAAAAAAAAAGTTATCAAGACTTTCAAACGCGTTAATTTGCCACGAATCTACTACATCTGCGACAAGGTAAGTCTTATTTCTTTTTATCTGTCATGGGTATTAGACTTACGAAATATTTATGGAAGGTGCTCTTTAACGATGGTAATATTAGCCTGAACATTTAAGGCGGTTATTCCTAGCGACTGGTATTAACTATCGTGGAGAACGGAAGAAGTGCAGAGTATGGCGCTGCTGTCTAAAACAAAGGAAAGCCGAAAATTGTTTCTCCAGATAAAGGAACATATGTCCCACTGGCGTAATAAACAGACTGATCTAAGAGGAATCTATACCGACGTGCGCAGCGAGATAACTTCGTCGTCTGGGTTGAATAAATCTTGTTGCTCTAAGTTTTTCTGTGAACAACCTAGAATTATGGCTCCGGAACGTTTCTCAGCCGAAAAGGATTAACAATAAATATATTTGGTTGCTGGACATCTGATGCTGTGGACCATGGCGGATGCGGAATTTAAAAATACCTTGAAAAAATAATTAATATGAACTGAGAATGAAGGATGGTTAGTATGTATATTATGTGTGTTGTTTTACGATGATGTCTTTATTTATACTGAAATAACATGGTGTCAATACAGATTAAGAAATTTCGCACTTGACTGTTAAAATACCTTTCGTAATAAGCAAAAAATGTTTATCATAATAAACTTCCAAACTGTTTGATTAAAATACGGAGTCAGTGGAGCTAACAAACTTGTCGTTGTATGCTTGGTTAAATGCTCTTTTTTTTTCTTTTTTTTTTCGTAATTAGCACAATGTATTATAAATGTTGTTTCCATTCATTTGATTAAAATAGTTGGTAAAACAGTTTCGCTCTTCCAGTCCTTCAGCTTTTGCGAAACCATCTATCCGAGCCAGAGGAATCATGTTATCTGCTGGAAGATCGCCATTTCTACCTTGCTCATCAACATTATGAGGTGTTTAGCTGCATATTCAACCCTTAATGCATTGTGCAGGCCACAATAAAACTATTACTCTTAAATATTTTGTTTAAGCTTTCACATTTCTGTACGTGAAAAAACTGTGAAAATCTAAAACACATAAATCCAAAAGCGTTTTCTGAAATTTTCCTTACACTTTATAATAGATTACAGAATTTTATTCTTTCAATATCTTCCATTATTTTCCATTTGCAGTAAGATTTCATGATATTATTATGCGAACTGAAAGGCTTCATCGCCTAATATCATGTGGCACAACAGAATGTTTAAATGAGACAAATATTTTTTGATAGAAATATGTATCCGTTTGTAACCAACCGCCACATTTGGGATTTATCTTTCAGCATGTCCTACCACCTCTTAAAATTATGCCCAACAATTTGCGAAAAACCTGTATACCACCGGCCAAATAATCAGAAAATAAAAACAACTTTGTGGAGCTATTGCAAGATACAAGAGATCCCCCAAGACATTTGACGACATGTGCAGACAACTTGTGCAGCCCAAAACTGAAGATGAGGCTCATCTACTATTAAAAAATATGGCCGCGACTGTACGAGATTTGTATCCTGTTATTCCAAGTCATAATAAATTTTTAATCTTTCGCATTGTTGTGAAGATGGAAGTGCTCACTCGAGGACCCAGAGCACTTATTCACTGTTAAGTGAGTACTTTTGAAAGCCCTCTAATTTAAAATAATTGTCAATTAATATATTTTATTTTAGCCCTAGACGTTAACTTCCGAGTGCGGTGGAATATACACACCGTGTTTATTACTAAGATGGCCATATTTATTTAAAAAGGTGTTTAAACGATAAAAAATGGATGAAAGTAAAAAGTAACTAGGGCCTCAAAAGTGCTCACTTTACCATGAACAGCCTATGGGAGGTGACAATTCAACGTTTGTCTACGACATTAGCAGCTGCACCTCACCATCTTCCCATATTACCAGTCTACAAAGTATACGGAAGGAAGAACGATCGACATAAGAACGCCGCATTCTCAGTCAAGCCTTCTCCCTTAGTTTCTCCAGCGTCTACATCATATTAACAATTTGACTACCTACATCTTACTAATTTAGAATATAGATTCGTTATTGTATTCTAAACCTTTGCTGAGAGTTTTTACAAATATAAAATTAACATGGTTCAAAATACTCAATCACTTCTTTGTTGAATTTTAGTAGCTTATCTTAAGCGAAACCCAGTTTCTATGCCGGTGTTGTCGGTTTTTCCACACGATTACAGGAATTGATGGTTATTTCATCTTTAATGAAACAAAGAAGGAAAGTGAACTGTCCGCCATATGTATCTAAAATCTATCTTAAATTCCACTTCGTCATTAAGTGGTATCCAATTAAAGTTTTGAATTCACCTTAATTTGCTCAGCATAAATACATACTATTCGACGGTTTGCAGTATTTGCAGTACCGCTCATAAAGGTAATAATTTTCTTCTTGGTACCCAATAATGATGCACAGTAGAAAGATTTAGCCGACTTTGGCTCAAGGGGTTGGGGGATTGGTGCTCGAAGCTGTTCATGCTCTGCCATTCCAGTCCCCCGGCGGCAATTTTTCCCAAAACAATTTATTGTATACCCTTAAAATCAACTATTTAACATCAAAATTTCGCTTTTTTCATTAAAATTCCCCTTTCTTCCCCCTAAAATTTTCTGTTTTTCCTTTAAAAAAAAAACCACCGATCCCCCAACTGCAAAAACGAACCGCACAAAGGCAATTTTCGATCCATCGGAAGTATTTAGGAGTCTCGCTTATCGCGGGCAAAGCAGTCGCGGCCATATTGGTTTTATATGCATAGGTTATGCCAAATCAATACACAGGGTCCCGGATCTGGAGTCAGACCTAACCATCAACGATCTTAGTTATGTCATTCATCATATCCACCATGTTGGATGCTGGTGATATTGGCCTTTGACCTTGACCCCAGTGACATTTTACCTTGAACCCAAAAATTCCCCAAAAATCGCAAAAAAAAATGCCCAATAATTCTAAAAAAATCGCAAAAAATTATAAAACCTGCTAAAAATTATATGAAAAATATGAACTTTTTAATACAAATTTATTTTTTAAAAATTATAAAATTTTAATTTTAAATGTTTGGGCTTAGTGATGAGGAGGGGCAGGAAACGACCAGCTACTGTTATGACATCACCCAACAGCCATGTTGGACCGAGGTCACATTGACCTTAACCCATGGCCTTGAGCTTATAACCGTGATCGTGGATGACCTTGAAAACAAACACTTGAGAAATAATGGTAAAAATTGAATAAACTCATAAAGTCAGAGAGAATTTACATTTCTCACTATTACAACCATCTTGGATCCAGGTGACCTTTAACTTTGGCCTTGACCCCGGGAACCTTTGACCTGTGGTCCAAAAATTCGTNTTTTTTTTTTAACTTATATTTTCGGAGGTTTCACACAGCACCACGGTCAGCAAACGAATGACCCCCCACCAATCAATTACAATTTATTAACATTTCCCTCCCCTACCCTTTCACCTTTGCTCATTCTGACGAATGCACTCCACCCACAATGTTGGTTTTTTCCACTTGTCATTTGTTTACATTATCAACACCTAAGTGGCACTGATGACTCAGACCAACATGTTAGACCTGGATGACCTTCACCTTGACTTCACATATGTGACCTTGACTTCATTCCCATGACCTTGGTTGGCATTCCACTCAAAAATAAATTATAAAACTTTTATAACATCCAAAAAATTCCAAAAAATATTACAAAAGTAATTTTAAAAAAAATTTTATCAATTTTTTTATTAATTTCGCAATATATCCTTCAATCAGCACCGCAGTCTTTCCGTCAATCACCACCGCAATCAGCACCACAGAATATGCCAATCCTCACCAATCTTTCAATCTTTCCATCAATCTTTCGCAATCTTTCCATTAATCATTCGCAATCTTTCCATCAATCTTTCAATTAATCTTTCACAACCTTTCCATCAACCTTTCTCAATCTTTACATAAATCTTTCGCAATCTTTCCATCAATCTTTTGCAATCTTTCCATTAATCATTCGCAATCTTTCCATCAATCTTTCAATTAATCTTTCACAACCTTTCCATCAACCTTTCTCAATCTTTACATAAATCTTTCGCAATCTTTCCATCAATCTTTTGCAATCTTTCCATTAATCATTCGCAATCTTTCCATCAATATTTACATTAATCTTTCACAACCTTTCCATCAACCTTTCTCAATATTTACATAAATCTTTCGCAATCTTTCCATCAATCTTTCGCAATCTTTCCATCAATCTTTCGCAATGTTTACATCAATCATTAATCCATATTCAATCCATGGGATTGTCGTCTGTCGCTATCCATACAATTAAAAGAAACGATTCACCAACTGTCTCCAAAATTTGTACATGGCGACAGACTTAATGTTTTGTATACTGTTCACTATTCATACATTTTATACTAAAGTATTTATTATATCTCTATATGCAGATCTTTCCTGTAATAGTCGAGTGCTCATAGCACCACTTTAAAGTTGTGAAGGGAAAAAGGATACGACACACAAAAATAAAGTAAAAACAATTATTTTATATATACTCTATATTCTACCAAATTCAGGGGCAAATTAATGAACATTTTAGCATTTATTAGTGTCAAATTCTATCAAATCAGAAACACAGTAGCAACAGATTGGGAAAGACAGCCCCGTTCCTCCCTAAAATTACGTTTCTCTACATAATTATGGGGCAAAACTTATTGGTCTTATTTGTGTTAATTTTTATGTATTTGAATGCAGAGTACTCCGTTTGTAATTTCATGAAGGGTAAGTGTTGCATGTGTTTAGTTTTTCTCTTATAAAAGTGTACTTGTATTTTCCTGAACCCTTGGTGCGAACCACAGGCTTGGCTTTGGTGAGTCACGCCATGTTGCTTCAGTCAGATCAGCATGCATGTTGGGGACAGACATGTCTCGTAACATTCCCAGGTCTTCAACATTTTTGCATCAATCACTTTTTAGTTTCAATAATAGTAACCTTCTTGTACTGGGACTTGACATTAGGCAATCGTCTTTACCCAGGAACTGCGCCACCTCTAACCCTGTCAGCTCGATCGTGCTGGGGACTTAATTGCTGTAATCTATTATGTAGACAGTATGCCTTATTTATTGTAGTGTTGGCTGATGACGGGCCAAACGTGTTGCAATTGTGGTAGCACCTAGCAAGAGGGTATGTCGTGAGTACAATTCAGTATTGAAATAGTGTGTTTTTATTTAACGACTGGTCGCTTAACTGCTGCATAATAATTAACCTTATAGCTTCTCTACCCATAGCAGTACTGCAACTATTCATGCAATAACGGAATACTATGTTCTCGGGCGTGTGATATGGCCCACGAAACATTATCACGCTACATTAGTGGCATATGAGAGTGCCAGCACTTTTAGTAGGCAAGCATAACCAGGATTATTCTAACAAATTATACAACATCATTTTCAACAGCGAATCTCAGAATATGCCACGAGGGTCTACAGCCCACTCTATGTACCACTTCTATGCTCCTTCTGAGCTGCACCAATACAGTTATAATTTCTATGTAACTAAGGATCCAAGAACCATAATTCTCATTTTCCTTCTCCATGCTCCTGAGAATATTCAAAAAATGTTGATGGCTCCATGCTTCAAAACGCATGCAACCTTCTGACCCCTTTAAGACCAGCTGGCTGAGGCAGTTATGCCGCAGTATAGACCTCGTCGATGCCACATGCCAAAACAAAATCCCTTGATTCAAAACATCAATGATGTGAAACTAGACTGAGATGATGACATATTCACACTTACATATATCCTTCATAATGCTATGGTGCTCAAGTTTTACATGAAAATATCACACTAAACCGCTACTTGAATTACGATGACATGTACACTAATAATACTATAGGAAATATTATGTTATCAGGTTGTTGGGGTTACTCACCAAGTCTATCTACTCAAGACAACAACTAAATAATGTTCATGAGAAAAACAATAATGTCATTTAAAACTAAAATTGGTGCTTGATTACATTCCCTCTTTACATGCCTTTTGATTGGTATGGGTTCTGTCTGCAATGGGTGACGACACAAGATGGCCACATGCATGTATGACAGCACGTCCACCACTGCATGGGGAAACCTTCCCTATTGTCTCTACATGTGCCTTATCATTATATTACACACTGAATTTAATGCTGCAGTATTAGCTGCTTTAGTTTCCATCAGTGGATAATATTTCTGGAGCCATTGTAAACATCTCTCATTTCACCCCAGCAACATCCCTTGTACATCTCGGTACAAGGGAGTTTAAATGTTGCACTTACAGGTGTGGCCGCCTCCACAGGTGTGTAATTGCCCAGCACATGGTGGGCCACATAAAACTTTGTATTTGTTGTGCATAAGCACTTGACGTGGTTTTCTGTTTAATCGGGCTCATAGACGAGTGGGAGACAATGTGTATTTTGTGTCAGACGAACTGTTGGGCACACTGTAATTTTTTATGGACTCGGTAAAATTTCACAACAGTTCAACAAGTGTTTCTATTCCAAATAGTATGTACCATTGCTAGGCAGCACTGCATCACAGTGCGAGGGCAACGGCATGTGCCATTGTCTAAAAATTGGCGTTAGTAGTTTGTGGTTGTAGTTCTTGTTATCATGTCGATGAATACCGACTATGTAATGTATCGCAGCGGAGGTAACTTGCCACACCGACCATCTGCCCTGGGTTATTAGCTGTCCTTCCTAGCCGGGATATGCTAGGTGGTGCATGCGAGCACAAATTCAACAGTATGTCAGTAACCTTCCCCTTCGGTGGGCCACTGGTCGCTTGCCAACCACCTTGCCAAACAGCAATACCACTGTAAAAGCGATAATTGGCACCAAACATGGGGCAAAATTGGACCAACGAGAATTACAGGATGATTCCATGCCACATAGAACAATGTAAGAGTCACCACTTCGTCAGCGATGCCATTATAGGACACGACCAGAACCATATGGGGTGGCCATCTAGTGTGCCGCATTCCAATTACCCATATGATGTGGTCGAGATGACCCAGGGCTAGTTGAGTGTAGAATTGCCCGGCGTCATAACCCAGTGGAGATTTAGTGATGTGGGTCGTTCGGTTGACGGCCCAGGAGACCCTGGCTGCCTCCGTCAGTTTGCGGATGATATTGTCATGCACTTGATATTCCACTGCTTGCACATTATGACGAGACTGTAGGCCATCTCGTATGCCTGAAATATGTTAGAAAAATCGTGGGAGGTACTACAAAGGGTGTAGCATTCTACGTGTCCCAAAGGACAATGAATCAACACTCATTGAACTTTGTAAAGCTGTTTACTCACTGTGCTTGATTACATGTGAATAATGAAAGAAAACGGACCCAGCACTTACGGCCTGCCAGTAACCTCAGATTGAAAATGAGCGTGGTGTTATGTCAATACGTGGTAGTGTTAAGCTCTCTGGTGACAGTGCAGGTGGTTCTCCCCTTGGTACTTAAAAGAAATAAAAGAAATCAAATGTTCCAGTTAATTAAGTTTCGATTGCAATGAAGTTATATCAGCCTAAATGATGGTGCAGTGAGGGCTCGCGGAGCAGACAACCACGCTGCAAGTCTGGCTCGAAAGCTGAGACGAACTGGACGAGTCGCATCGGCTTCCGTCCCAGAATGGTAAAACATAACATAAGTATTATGTAACATAATGGCAATGGTGAAAAATAATATAAATTAAATGAAACACATTCGGGACACCCTATTGATTAACAAATGTATGTTAAGTTTAATGTTGTGAAGTTGACGGGGAGTGTCACAGAACTAAATAAATGTTACTTTGATTAAGGCTTTTATAGATAATTTTCCTTTTTGAAAACATAATTGCTCTTTTAAAAATAAATACTAAATACACTATTATGCTGACTCATGAAAAGTGTATGTATTTCATTTCCTGTGACGTGTTTGTATTTCACTGGCTGCAGTGTTGCCAAGTAGCTGTCTCCTGAAGGGATGGACAAGTCCACCTGGGCAAAGGGGTGTGGGTTGCCATGCTCGATTGCTCTTAATACAATAAAACACACCCCTGACTGTAGCTGTGAATGAGATGGTGTTGTTTGATTGGTTTAGAAAAATGCTGCGAACTATTGGCGACACTTTGGGGGAACTTAGCAATTCCACTTCAGCCTACAGGTTAGTTAACGCCACTCGGTGGTGTGTTACGTCCTTATATCACAGCGCGTGCTGCTACGATGTAACGTCCAATGGCCCATGCGCCCAATGGTTGTGGCTTTAGGGTAAACTTTGTTTCGGAAGAGTTACCTCTTGTAATAAATAGTACAGCAGTCTCTTGAGTTACTTAATACCTGTTGGCAAAAAGGTGCAAGTTCTGTTCTTGTCAACCTGCACTACGCACTCTTGGCCTGATGTGGATGGTGCGGCCCAGTGCAGCTGGTGCAGTTGATGTGACTGCGGCAGTCAGAGTGGGCCCAAGGAGCTCGTGGACGTGTGGTTCATGTCACCCATCTAGAGAGCATTGTTATCCCATAATGGGACAATGCAGCATGAGCACGGAGTGCAATTACATTATATCCCCTCATGCTATGTTTTTCATTGAAGGAAGTAAAGTGTGAATGGTGCATGCTGTAGCGGTACATGGACTTACTCACTGGGGATATTCATTTGGGGTATTATATGTAAGNTGGCCCATGCGCCCAATGGTTGTGGCTTTAGGGTAAACTTTGTTTCGGAAGAGTTACCTCTTGTAATAAATAGTAGAGCAGTCTCTTGAGTTACTTAATACCTGTTGGCAAAAAGGTACAAGTTCTGTTCTTGTCAACCTGCACTACGCACTCTTGGCCTGATGTGGATGGTGCGGCCCAGTGCAGCTGGTGCAGTTGATGTGACTGCGGCGGTCAGAGTGGGCCCAAGGAGCTCGTGGACGTGTGGTTCATGTCACCCATCTAGAGAGCATTGTTATCCCATAATGGGACAATGCAGCATGAGCACGGAGTGCAATTACATTATATCCCCTCATGCTATGTTTTTCATTGAAGGAAGTGAAGTGTGAATGGTGCATGCTGTAGCGGTACATGGACTTACTCACTGGGGATATTCATTTGGGGTATTATATGTAAGNAAGTGTGAATGGTGCATGCTGTAGCGGTACATGGACTTACTCACTGGGGATATTCATTTGGGGTATTATATGTAAGTGCAGCTAGTAGGAAGAGCACAAGTATAAACCGATTAAGATCGAAAAGCTAGTTGACGCAGACACAACTGGGAGGCCAAGTAATGTGAGTGATGCAGCAGACTGTGATGCAACAGGACTTGAGGTGGCAGTACGCACAACATGTAGGGCTGTACAGCATCGGAGATCCACCCACACATCAGAACTGGTGATGTTCGGGGAAGAAGTGTTCGCATGTCTTACATGTGCCAGAAGTCACAGTCAATGGGCTGCGGCTGCTACCCTACTCCCCCACTTCGATTAACCACAGCAGTGAAATAGTGCTCCCCAACACCCACACCCTGGCAACTGTGACATCATGAGAGATATCCCCAGGCACTGGTGCCATTTCCTGGAGCAAGCCCGGACCCATGGGACTGGCTGTGAACGAGGGATGGGGGAAGGTATCCCAGGTAGAAGCATGGGTGCGATAATGGTATACCTTACACCCCAGATTAAGAATTGTATATATTTCTGATGCAATGTAGAAACTAGATGTACCAGAGTGGCATGCCACACAAGGAGTGAGCTGAATGTGCGGGGGCAGCCCCATGCGGACAAGCAGGTGAGTGGTAGTCGATCTGACAGTGAAAAGACTTCACGTGCGATGAATTGGTGATCGTCTTACACAATCGGTTTCTGGAAGCAGAAGCACGAGTGGACTGCTTTACACAATTCTTCGGGGAAATACAAAGGGATGGTGAGTTTGTGTAAAAGTTTATAGATAAAAATATCCGACTATTCCGGCATTTGATATGCGACATGCTTCTATAGCAGAGTCCCTAGCAGACATCGCCTCACGAGTGCACGTGGTTTTTTTTACAATACCTTATGTCTGTAACGAGTGAAACCTTAGGCATTTACATAAGGACAGCAGTGAAAGCAGAACGAGGCCTGAAATAGTTGTTCCGAACGTGCACAGTGATGGACGAGCGAGCCCCCGAAACCCGATCTTTGCCTCAGGAAACCATACCAGGGTTGCATAACCAGGAACTATTGTAGAAAGTGATGGTAACGAGGAAAACCAACAGCCGATAATGGGAATGGCAGATGCGACTCTACCAACAGAAGAGACAGCCAGACCATGGAAGGGGAAACGCGACCTCCGGCTGATGTACCATTAGCACCAAGGCTTCCCTATATGTATTGCTCATATTCAGGAAAACTGCGAGTGAAGGGAGCCTCAGACACAGCTGATCTCCCAAAACACGAAATTAGTACAGTGAATGGGCAATGCAACCGAATCGTGTGCTCCATCATTACAACACAGACACATCACTTGCTCTGATTCTGTTAGTGGTGAATGGTTCTCCAGTGGCTGCACTGGACGACACAGAGCCAGACACATGTTTCTGCGACCAGAACATATGACCAACGTCCATCAAGACACTAGANCTGCACTGGACGACACAGAGCCAGACACATGTTTCTGCGACCAGAACATATGACCAACGTCCATCAAGACACTAGCATCAATCAGCTCGCCATCCATGATGGCACCGGCACTACCCGGAGTACCACATGTCTCTGGATACAGCTTCAGGTCAAACAGTACCACTCTACAGTCGTGGTGGTCGACAGCATGCGAGAGGCCATAGACTCGGGACAGCCCTGGCTGGATGGGTCAGAAGCTGTCATGGNGTCGTGGTGGTCGACAGCATGCGAGAGGCCATAGACTCGGGACAGCCCTGGCTGGATGGGTCAGAAGCTGTCATGGAGGTAGTGACCCACCGAGTACACATGGAAGCAGGAGAGCGATGCATGGAGGAGCATATATGTGAACCAGTGAAGCCTGTGTTCCTAGATGATTTGCAGAATGGGGTGCCAACCTAGTTCAGGAACAGTGTTCAGAAGGTATTGTCGGAACGACAGGAAGTATTCGCGTTTTCCGACTTACTGCATGCTACCAAATAAGCAGAACATAATAGTCCCACAGAAGAGAACGAACCCATGTATGAAAGGCCTNCGACTTACTGCATGCTACCAAATAAGCAGAACATAATAGTCCCACAGAAGAGAACGAACCCATGTATGAAAGGCCTTGATGAAACTGGTTTGAGAAACAATGGGTGATCAGGGAACAAGTGAATGATATACTAAAGGAAGGGGTGATCGACCCATCAACTAGCTAGTATAATTCCAGGATTGTGTTGGACCCAAGGAAGAATGGTCAGATAAGGTTCTGCATAGACTTTCGCCCCTTAAACTTTGTAACAGAGGNAGGATTGTGTTGGACCCAAGGAAGAATGGTCAGATAAGGTTCTGCATAGACTTTCGCCCCTTAAACTTTGTAACAGAGGTGCCCCACACCCACAGATTAGCATACAATAACCGCTGGCGAGCGTTCAAGATACCAGCATAATCTGAGCCCTAAATCTCAAACACAGGTACTGGCAGGTGCCCATCTGGCAGGAATACCAAGAGAAAACCACTTTCACCACCCCTGACCGGCAGCGGTTTAACTNCGACTTACTGCATGCTACCAAATAAGCAGAACATAATAGTCCCACAGAAGAGAACGAACCCATGTATGAAAGGCCGCGATGAAACTGGTTTGAGAAACAATGGGTTATCAGGGAACAAGTGAATGATATACTAAAGGAAGGGGTGATCGACCCATCAACTAGCTAGTATAATTCCAGGATTGTGTTGGACCCAAGGAAGAATGGTCAGATAAGGTTCTGCATAGACTTTCGCCCCTTAAACTTTGTAACAGAGGGTGCCCCACACCCACAGATTAGCATACAATAACCGCTGGCGAGCGTTCAAGATACCAGCATAATCTGAGCCCTAAATCTCAAACACAGATACTGGCAGGTGCCCATCTGGCAGGAATACCAAGAGAAAACCACTTTCACCACCCCTGACCGGCAGCGGTTTAACTTTAAAGCTATGCTGTTCGACCTGAAATGCATGACATCCACCTTCCAATTTATGATGGCCAACGTCTTGGAGGGTATCATTGGGGAATTTTTAACAGCTTACTTATATTCTATAATTATCTAGTCATTGAGTTGGGAGGAACACATCCGAAATTTAAGGTTGGTATTGGAGCACCTAGCCACCCACCACCTGGTGATCTCACCTGCAAAATACCTAATTAGCAAGAGGGGTAATAGTGTGGGCAGTGTGGAAGTATCGAGAATACCTAGAAGGGTGGCAGTTCATGCTCTAGACAGACAACAAATGCTTAAGATGGTTAGACAGTATGCAAGTACAGAGGGGGGAAATGGTGAGATGGGCACTGCTCTTACATTCGTTTTACTTCACAGTGGAACACGTACCAGGGATAGAGAATGAGCTACCCGAAGTATCGAGAATACCTAGAAGGGTGGCAGTTCATGCTCTAGACAGACAACAAATGCTTAAGATGGTTAGACAGTATGCAAGTACAGAGGGGGGAAATGGTGAGATGGGCACTGCTCTTACATTCGTTTTACTTCACAGTGGAACACGTACCAGGGATAGAGAATGAGCTACCCGACTTTCTATCACACACCACAGAGGCCATAGAAGTAGTGAGAAACATTACTGACTACGAGGTATGTGGCCACTGAAGAAGAATCAAGAGGTAGGAACAGGAGGCTGCAGAGAAAACCCCCTGGAGGTGAACCTCGTGATGCACCATGGACCCGGAGTAGCAGAGCCGAAGACACAGGCAGAGGTCGAAATGCAGGTAAAAGCAGCACAAGTCCCCTCACTCATGGCATGTAAGCTAAAGGAACAGTGAGGACAAGGGATGAAGAAAAATGTATGTGTAGTGGATGGGACAATCCAAGCAAAGCCACCCTGCGACTCAGCATGTAAGACATATGTACCTCCTGAAACCACAGAGGGAGTGTACCGGTACATGCATGACAATCTGCTAGCAGACCATCCAAGGGGCAGAAAAAAGTCAGAGACATGTGTCTGAATTTTACCACTGAGCCAGGCAGTCGGTGGATACAAAGAAGTACGTGCGCATTTGTGTAGTTTGTCAACAGAAGAAAACATATAGAAGTGAGGGAGCAGAACAGCAAGTGCCACGCCATTCAGATACACCTTTCCGAGAAATCGCACTGGACATCATGGAACCATACCCGAGGTCACCCCGAGGGAAGAGGTTTATAGTAGTGGTAACTGACCCATTTATTCGATTGACAGAGGCGTACGTGGTCAATAACATCAGAGCCGTTACCCTGTGCACCATGTTGCAGAGTGAATTCTTTCCCGGGTGGAGATTTCCAGATTCCACTCTCTCCGATAACTGGATGCAATTTGTGGGACAGGGATGGAAATATGGTTCCAACAGTTTAAAACCAAGCTGGTAACGAAACCCATCTATCACACATGCGTGAACCCGACAGAATGTAGAACTCAATAGTTAAAGGTGCAACTAAGAAACTGAGACTATGCAGGGAGACCATGCATAATAATACACACATCTTGCCGACACTCTATTCTGTCTACAGAGAAAAGTGAACACAGTGATGGGGAGATGCTAGCAGCACTAGCACAGTCGTGGAGGCTACCCAGGCTGGGGGGGAGTGACACCAAGTGGCGAACTGGAAGTGCAGAGCACAGAACAGAGGAGAAACCAGAACATACACCAGATTAAGGTGGTACAAAGGTGGCAGGAGTAGTACCTAGAAACTATCACACTCTTCATCAGCAAGTGACTGGAACCGATTCAGCCATAAGAGGAGGTCTATGTGAGAAACCACCCCTTGTCTAGTGGAAATAGAAACTTCTGCATCAGGTTGGCACCCCACTGGACAGGTCCATACACACTCAAGGATTTAGTGGGAAGGTCATCACACCAAGTGCGAGAGGACATGGGGCACCACATGAAAGTACCCAGACGACATCAGGAGGTGGAGATTAGACCATGCCTGACCTATCACACACAGGATGCATGCTGCACTGTCACCGCCGAAGAACCAGAGGAGGACCAATGCATGCTGAGACCTCGATAGATGTGGAGAGCACCAAGGCAGTTTCCCCCAGGGGAGATCGCATGGGAACAGCATACAGTGGAAGCAACAACAGCAGGGGTAGTCAGCACCGACCACAGACCACAATGCCACTCCAGAGCAACACATATGTTCTTACCAGCAGAGGAGGAACAATGGACACCTCAGGACCTACCAGGGTCCTGCAGGCGCGAGTCAAACGACACAAGGTACCAGCTGCAAGTAAGACCAATGCGAGGATGCTGGGGATGCTGCAGCCGAGGTGCCACCCCACCAGCCACAGCATTAGGAGGCATGCATGGTCAGGTTCAGGTTATCTGGGGGCTTATATCGTTGTACACACTCCTCCCACTTCACTAAGGCCGAACCTAACCACCAGACAGCGACACATGCAGCGACAGTGTTCTGGCATGGTGTGTGGGGTCCCACGAGTGGGACAGAGCATGCAGACCGAACCCATTCGCCTGCATAGCAACAACGGACCAGCAACCAACACTGCTGGAAGGTAGCAGGTACAACCAACATCAACAGAGCCTCCCTGCCCACCATGGGGTGAGTGAGAAAATCAATTAACACTATAATCACCAGAAATGTGTGATGTCAGATGCGTGGTTATGTGGGGGTGAGGTGCGGGAGTGCAATAAATGGCCTTTGCAAGATCTGTAAACAAATGGCTGAGTGAAAGCAAAAGAAAAAACGAATTAAAAGTAATAAGGAACTGCTACTGTTGTACATCAGTCGTATTAATACATTCATAAGTTATATTCGCTAGACTTGCGCCGAGTGATAGACGTCAGTGAATTCAATTGGCATAATCAAATTTAGAGAACATCACCGATGTCAGAACACAGGCTGTTAAGTTCTATGAGCAGCTGTTACTTTTATGAACGTGCCTCCAGGCACTTGAAAAAACACTAACAACTAAGTTAATGTAACATAATTGTGACAAAACATCCAGGAAAAATTGTTTGCTTAGTAAGGAAAACGATTACTATGTATCTTGTAATTGTCTGACATATTATTGTATGGTTTTGTGCCAACTTCTGCATCCGCCATGCTTCAGTTTCGTCTATAGCTCCGCTGGAGTAGGAGTCACGTCGCAACGAGAGGCAGTTATCTGTTTCAGTAATGGCTACTTTAGTTTCTGTCTGTGAGTTTTATTTCAGGTACCATTGCAAATGCCTGTCGTTTCACCTCAGTGACCTCTCTTGTACATTTCGGTACAAGGGAGTTTAAATCTTGCACTAATGGGTGCTGACGACTCAGTGGGTGTGTGATTGCTCATCATGTGGCAGGCCTCTTCAAACTTTGTATTTTTCTTGTGCATAAGCACCTAATGAATTTTCCTGTTTAATCGGGCTCGTAGATGAAGGAGAGACAGTGTGTTTTGTATTTTGTGTCAAGTTTACTGTTTTTCTGACTGCATAATTTTTTATGGACTCAGAAAAAGTTCGTTTTACAAATGTTTCTGTTCTAACTAGTAAGTGCTGTTACTAGTCAGCACTGTATGACAGTGCGAGGGAGACGGTGTGCACCACAGCCTAAGCATTGGTGTGAGCAGTTCGTGGTTGTAGTTCCTGTCATCCTGTCGACATATGTTGTCTACATAATGCATGGCAGCCGAGAGGGCTTGCCACACCGACCATCCGTCCTGCGATCTCATCAGGCTGTCCTAGCCGGGATACTCTAGGTGGCACCCGCTAGCACAAATTCAACAGTATGTCAGTAACCTTCCCCCTCGGCGGACCTTCGGTCGGTTACCGACCTCCTTCCCGACCAGTGGCACTGTGGTGATGATGGTGATAAGTGTTACGTGCTCTAGGTTACCCAGGGTTGGTTGAGTGTTGAATTGCCTGGCGCATAACCCAGAGGAGAATTAATTATGAGGGTCGTTTGGTCGACAGCCCAGGGGGCCCTGGATATCTCCGTCAGTTTGTTGATGATGTTGTCACGTACTTACTGTTCCACTATTTATACTTTATGACGAGACTGTAGGCCGTCTCGTACGCCTGAAATGTACTATGAAATTGTGAGTGATGCTACAATTTATCGCCACACGATTGTAGTAACCTACAATTTATCGCCACACGTTTAACTTTGTTAAGCGGTTTATTCACTGTGCTTGCTTACAGGTGAATAATGCATGAAAATGGACCCAGCGCTTACGGCCTGCTGGTGACCTTAGCATGAAATAAACATGGATTGTGTTGATACGCGATAGCATTAAGCTCTCTGGTGAGAGTTCGGGTGGCTCTCCAATCGGTACTTAGAAGAAATAAAATTAATGTTCTGATTAATTAATTTAATATTGCAGTGAAGTGATTACAGCCGAAATGATGGTACTGAGGGGGCTTCGGAGAGGGCGACCAACGCCGCTGGTCTGGTCCGAGTGCTGAGACGAACTGACCGAGTGACCTTGGTTTCCATCACGAGTGACGAGGACCAAAGTCAAATGGCTAATGATTAAACATAACATAAGCACTATGAGATATCATTGCAATGGTGAAAAATTGTATAAATTAGATGAACACATTGGTAACACCCCTATTTATTAACAAATGTATATTGAGATTGAAGTTGTGAAGTTGACGGGGGCTTGTCACCGCACTAAATAACATGTTACAAGGATGGAGGCCTTTATAGGTAATCTCCCTTTTAGAAAACATAATTGCTCTTATACAAATACATGTTAAATATGTTATTGTGTTTTCTTGTAAAAAGTGTTTGAATTTCACTACCTGTGATGTGTCTGAATTTCACTGGCTACAGTGTTGCCAGGTGGCTGTGTCCTGAAGGGATGTACGAGTCCACCTAGACAAAAGGGGTGTGGAATAATGCCATGTTCGATTGCTGTTAACACAATAAAATACACCCCTGGCTGTAGCTGTGAATGCGGTGACTGTGTCTAATGTGTTTGTACAAATGCTACACACTACTGGTG
This sequence comes from Clitarchus hookeri, assembly GCA_002778355.1. Classification (NCBI taxonomy): domain Eukaryota; kingdom Metazoa; phylum Arthropoda; class Insecta; order Phasmatodea; family Phasmatidae; genus Clitarchus; species Clitarchus hookeri. The sequence continues at coordinate 29,972 of NQII01001406.1, forward strand.
ACACTTTGGGGGCACTTACCACTTCAGTTTTGGCCTACAATCCAGTTCGACCCCACTTGGTGGTGCGTTGCGCCATAGGTCGTGGTGCGAGCTGCTACGAAGCAACGACAAATTGCCATTGCGCCCAACTGCTGTGGCCTTGGGGTATACACCATTTCGGATCGCCTACCAATTTATTAAAAGAGTTACCTTTTGTAATATATTAGTAGGGCGTTATCTTGAGTTACATAATCCTTATCGACAACCTGCACTACGCACTTTTGGGCTGATGAGGGCCAGTGTAGCTGGTGTAGTTGTTCTGAGTACGGCGGGTCAGAGCGGGCACAAGGAGCTCGTGGACGAGTGGTTCACGTCAAGTGTTCGGGGCAGACTGTGTGGCGCATGGTCCACTTCAAATATTAGTAGAAAAATGATACATATATTTTTTTTTTTGCCAGTAACTGAGAACTGCTGAATAAACAACCTGTAACAATTTTAAACACGATTACATATACCTAAAACAGCACAAATAAGCACAAGTCGAAATACTGTTTGAAAATATAACATTATACAATTATTTATATTTACAACTTCTGTTTCTTTTAACAATTTTTTTAAGTTTTTAAACAATTATAGAGTTCTTAACTCCTTTATCACTTCTGGTAGCCCATTAAACTTCTTAAACCCATTATATCTATAACACACTTTTGTCCTTTAACAGAAACAATCATATTGGCAAATAATTAATTTTTCTACCTGGTGATGTGGTTATGTACCACGGCCGAAACATGGAAATTATTTTCGGTATTATTACAAAAGTTTGTTCCCGGTAAAGTGAGCTCTTTTGAAATCAACCTCTGAAAAATGCCTGCCCTGGCCAATGCATATTTTAACGGGCATGCTATATGCCCAGTAAAGTAAGCTACAACTGACGAAATGTAATTCACCATCTTATGAAAAATTTTGTAAAATATTAAATTTTTTATATAATTTCATAGCCTCACTTGACCGACGCATGAATAAAGTGATCAGGCTCACGGCAATGTTAATTGTACATATAGTGGAAGAGTATGCGATGTGCATACAATTATGTTAAGCAGGGTTTTCAAAAGTAATCACTTTACTGTGAACAGCCTTTACCTTGTATGAGAGATTAGAGAACTAGATAGTAATTAACATTTTTATTCTTATGGCACTTTCGTCTGATCTGTTCGAAATTTTGTTAGTGGTACCTTTTTTTTTTTTTTTTGTTGGTGATTTTATATTGTAAGCATATTTCACAAAAAGATAACTTGCAAACGAAATCCGCTAAGTTCGTTAATAATTTTTAGTAAAAAATGTATACATTTTTTTACTAAGTTGTAATAGTATGCCCGTCCACCAGAGGTGTTGAATGCGATACAGTAAAGTCCAGGATAGTGTTTGGTTACATAATTCGTTAAGAGTCTATGCACTTTTTGATCACGCTCTCTTCACGTGTATCAGAAATCAGAATGTAAACATGTGAGAAAATGGTAAACAGGTCTGAGTAGACGTGGGTCGTTACGTCATTTTCAAGAAACGTAACGAAACTAGTTACTTGGTCGCCGTCACCAGTTTTAAANATTTTTGATCACGCTCTCTTCACGTGTATCAGAAATCAGAATGTAAACATGTGAGAAAATGGTAAACAGGTCTGAGTAGTTCGTCTGCAAGTCGGATCGGTCGATGGAGAATGCACCAAGAAACTCATTCCTATGAATGTCGAGGTTTTGAAGGCCCTTTGAGATGTATATTTTTATGCGAGTTTCATCCTGTTGCTGGACCAAAAATAACATGTCAAGTAAGTAATTTTGCAAAAATATTTTGAATTTTTTAAATTATATATTAACCATAAATGTATGGGGAAATTATCTGTCCTAAAATTGTCTTATGATATGTCACCGGCTTCCACTTTTAACTTTATTGTTGAATTTTATCATTTTTAATTATTGATATGGTTATATATTTTTACAATGTCCCCAGTGGAAGCAGACCTGGCCTTACCAACCACCCCCCTGTAAATCGGATCCTTAGTAAAGTATTCCAGGAGTATTTTTTCCCAACTTATATTAGTTTAATTCAAACCAAAGCTAAAGTCTACCCAAAGTTGTGAGGTACCACCAGGAAAATTGCAATGCTGCGCAAAAAAGATTCTCTTTCTTACAAATGCGTGCCACACTTTTGCGTCTGTGTCAATCCTTCTTTCACTGTTTAAATTATGCATGGCAGTATGTTATTCAACAGCTCAGTGTCCCCACCATCTGATCCCCAACTTGGGGCAGGTTCTGTAACCGAAATTGTGCCCATGCATCTGGAACCTAGGTACGTTTAATAGATGTTCAAGGAGAATATTCCCTTCCTTAGCCATTGAACAAATTCTTGGACATGCTCTGAAAAGAAACTTTCCTCTAAATGTATCAATTGCAGGTTCCTTCTTTGTCATTGTTCTTTTAACTACTCTCCCCTGCTTTTCCACAGAGAAAGGAAGCTCTGACTTAAGTGTAATTCTTCTTCCCCCTCCCCATGATCAGCTGGTAGCAAAGAGGATGAACACATGCCATGCATTTTCCTCAAAACTTTGCAACATCTGCCCCCCCCTGCACCTTAGGGAAGGCAACTTCACAGAAGTCTTAATCTTTTTGGCAACCATCTTATAAACCAGACCTCAAGGATCTGAGTTACGATTTTCAGTGACCAGCCACCACCATGAGATCTCTTTCTTTTTCCGTGGTTGTCGCTGAAATGTGCGGCACTCAACATCATGTTGTTGTGCAACACATTCCCATTTTTCTGGAACTCTAATCCTTTTCATTGTTTTACGAAGCTCTCTGACACTTGTCCTCATGTTTGCTCCAAATCTCACCAGTGGTGGTTCAGAGCTTTCCTTGCTAACACAGGTACTGCTATTAAACAAGTATTCAACACAGCCTCTACTAAACGTTCTGCGTGTTCATTTACCAACTCCATATCATCCTTCTTTTGGTTGTACTTCTCTATATTCTTCACCAGTACTCTGTCAAAGCACAACCACACCGCCTCAGCCAATTTAACTTGAAACATAACTATCCTGTAGTCAATGGTCACCTCATCTGCAACCTGTCAATCTCCAACGCGTTCAGCCACCAACACATTAGCCACATCACATCTATAAAAGATTCTGTGTCATTGGCAAGTGATTTGTATGTGCCCGTATGACCAGGTGAATTAAGAACCTGCAGATTGCTGGTCAGCAAGAACCAATTCGCCTCCGCTCCACGAGACTCCACCTGCAGGGAATTCCATAATGCAGGTGTCACATTAATATTTGCACCAGTGATAACTCTTTTATCTCTCAAGATATTCAAGATCTTATCTTATTGAGAGAGATGCAATTCCATAGACTCTGAGAGCCGAAAGTACGATGAGAACACTGCAAATCTCAGCCCCCCCCCCCCCCCCNCACTTTAATACAGATATTGTGCGAATTGGAAATCACCACCATTTCTATTATCTGGATATTTGGATTAGGTACCCAGATAGACACCATAGCTTTCTCCCACTTGAGAAAAGTCTCCCTTGAAGATTTGGCACTTGTCCACGAACCACGTATGGTTCTTGCATTAATGTAATATCTATATCTATCATATGTTTTTACAATTTGAAATTGATGAGCATACTAACTGATTAGATGTCTTAATATTTTGGTTCGTGCTGGCATGGATCCTGAGACTTTTTTTTACTGCTAGAATTCTTGAAAGGGGCAGGGTAATTTTTCTAAAATTATGCACTATGTATGTTGTGATTATTTAGTCATTCTTACAATTTTCATTCATTTTTGCTGTGCATTCCATGATAAACCAGAATCTAAGTAGGATCTAATTTATGCCTTCATGTTTTTAAGCTGACATTACTGAAGTTTCCCATATCATAAATTTGATAATCATTTAGGCCTATCAGGAGTATTATATTATTTTATGTATTATTACACATATTTATTCTTAAATGCTTCCATTAATTTTTTTGCAGTATTAAAATTATTATCTGATATAAAAATTGTTTTTTTTCACAGACATTGTGACATTTTATTTTTCTTGTGAACACATACAGTCATATGAATAAACAACTTTTCAAATAACTTAATTAACTTAACTTTTTAATTTGTATAACATTTTCAATGTCCAATGTTTTTGTAAGTGTTTTTTTTGTTTTGTTTTTTTAAATTAGCAATTCTTGTTATAAATGTAATTTAATGTTATAAATTTTAATCTTAGTAATCCTTTTAACATAAATTTAAAAAAAAAATTCATTTTGAAGTATTGATTTATCATCAGTAATGTTCAAAACAAAAGTTTTAAAATTATATCAGTTTTTTTGCTTAATAAATTATGTGCATAGGCTTTATAAGAATTTATATAACTGATGGGTATTTTTTATATTTGAAGATGTAGTACGAATGCACTGCTTTATATTTGCACATCCAGTGATAGTGATCCTCAACTAAACCCAACTACTAAACACTTGAAAAGACAATTCCAAACATAGGTCAGAACTCAAAAATTGGACATGTTCACACTCTACTTTAAGGATTCTAAACTCCCGGCACACTCAAACTTCCGCACATTGTTTGATTCCTTATTGATTTTATAAATTTATCTTCATATGTTTTTATTTTTCATTTATAATATGCCTTTTATTAAATGAAAGAGTTTGATTGTGTAGTTTGTGTTTTTAATAAACTAACAATTCCATATTTTTTAAAAAAATTTTTATTAATGTTGATTTTTTAGTTAAAAGTTTAATTTATAATTAACATACAATTCAGCACAAACTAAATTTTTCAAAAAATTAAATCACTTTTATTAAACAGTACTTCAAATGTTTTACATAGTTAATTTTGACAATACTTTGAGTATTTAATATAATACACTCATTTGCCAAAAAAAATTGATCACCTTGAATATGCCATCGCAGGGGCACTTTAAGTGACTACAGGCACAGCACGTGGTAGTATGTATGGAAAACATCAAAATATACCACTCAAGCATATAGCAAAAGACTAACATTTGTAGGATGTACCTACATAGTATAGTGTTGGATCACCCGTAGCACGGAGATAGTGATATGGTCAGGCATAGAGGCATACAGATGTTGGATGTTCTCCAGTGGAAGATCCTGCCACAGCTGTCACAACTGACTCACCAAATTTGCTGTAGCTGCCGCTGGCCAAAGTTGCCATCCAATCTGGTCTCAAAAGTTTTCAATGGGCGAGAGGTCTGGGGATTTTGCTGGCCAAGGATATGTTAAAGTCAGGCCAGAGATACCCATGCTATATGAGGCCAGGCATTATCCTGCTAGAAAATGAGGTTGTCAAAATGCATCAGGAAGGTGGTCGTAGGTCGTATGATCGTAGGATTTCGAGGACATATCACAGCACCATCAGGGTTTCTTCAGTCACCACCAATAGGGTGCTGGAATCATAAGAAATGGCAGCCCACACCATTACACCTCTTGTTGGGGGCAGTGTGCCACTTTACAAAGAAGCGTGGATCATGGCGCTGGCCAGGACGTCTACAGACTCGAAATCAGCAGTCATCTGTATCCAGACAGAACTGTGATTCTTCTCTGAACACCACTAGTCGCCAATTCGCAAACTATCATGCTGCCTGTTCCCAGCAGAAGGTCACACGTACTCTATGATGCTCAGATCGTAACGGTAGACGTATGAGACGCCGTGATGACATCCCGCACTACTAGCTGCCCAGATATGTTAATAGAGTTCCAAGATAACAATTTATATCCAATAAAATGAGTTTACAAGACATCAGCACGGGTCAAAACATGTGTGCGTTCTGCATCGTTTTGACGTTACCCATCATGTTGATTCCAGGAATGGCGCCTATCTTCTCGGAATAGTGCATAACAAAATAAGTGTAATCAATCCAAGCGGTCATCTTCTAAATATTGCCCATCCTTCCTGATAAAATATTTAGCATATTGGTTTACAAAAATTTATTCTAATCTTTAGGATGGTGCAGCAGAAAATAAATTACGAAGGCTGCATAATTAGGCTAATCTGCCCTATTTGAATTCCCCCAAGAAGCTGCCACTTCATATTAAAAACAGTCAGATGTCACAAAATTTTCCAGGGGAAAAACTATATAACCAAAGACAAGATACTAATATGGATCAGCATGATAAAAAGACACAATTACAATGTTTAAAAAAAATACAAATTCATATTATTAATACCATTATAAATTACCTCATACATAAAGAAATTCATTAACACTGTGATCACCTAAATAACACTGACTAATATTAAAATAAATACATGATGTCTACAAATTATTGTAGTAGTTTCATGACGTTGCTGTACGTGTGTTATTAAACGTATTGAGACGTAACTTTGCAGCTGTGTACAGAAACTCACCAGGTTTTGTTGACTCATTACAAGTGTTCGATATGTCCCCCCTTTGCAATCATACATATACACCCTCCCAATTCCCTACCCTGTGCTGTCCTGTAAAAAGGCCTACAGTTGTTGGCGCGCACAACACAATAAGTAATAAAAAAATATATATATATAATATCTACTTTGAAGAGGCATGAGTGTGTGAATGTAGTGCAGGATGAAATTTAATTGTAGTAAGTTAGTGTTTTGTTCCTTTCCCATGCATTTATTAAGTTTGACTTAATGTATGAATGGAGCAGTGGGTTGCTGTGTCTAAGTAAACACGTTATCTACTGCAACTTATTGCACATAGAAAACAATATTACCTGCAATGAAGATATGCTTAATGTTGAAAGTTTTGATTATATTGAAACCAGGCTTAATTAAATCCATATGTCAAATGATTCAAGTTTCTGCTGCCCTCGTGTTATTGGAATGATTTAATTATCTGATGGCTGAATTTTCTCTGGCTCAGAGGCCAGATAAGAGTGCCGTTTCCACGAGCTATGCACAAACATTTTACTTTTCATAACAAGAATTGAATCACCAAAGAAAGTTTTTCTTTGAGTACAAGCCCATTAATTTGATGGACAGTTATTGTTTTGGGGTGATACAAATTATTTCTCTTTGCAATACCTAAGCGTGCCGATGCAAGACTTTATGAGCACAGCACCCTCACTTTTTTTTTTTTTTTTTTCAATCAGATTTAAACTCTAGCACAATATCACGAGGGCAGCAGAAACTTGAATCATTTGACATATGGATTTAATTAAGCCTGGTTTCAATATAATCAAAACTTTCAACATTAAGCATATCTTCATTGCAGGTAATGTTGTTGTCTATGTGCAATAAGTTGCAGTAGATAACGTGTTTACTTAGACACAGCAACCCACTGCTTCGTTCATACATTAAGTCAAACTTAATAAATGCATGGGAAAGGAACAAAACATTAACTTACTACAATTAAATTTCATCCTGCACTACATTCACACACTCATGCCTCTTCAAAGTAGATATTATATATATATATATTTTTATTACTTATTGTGTTGTGCGCGCCAACAACTGTAGGCCTTTTTACAGGACAGCACAGGGTAGGGAATTGGGAGGGTGTATATGTATGAACTGCACCAGAATTTGCCTGGAGTGAGGGTGGGAAAACCATTTTGGAAAAAACCACCCCCAGTGCAGCCGGCTGGGATCGAACCCATAACCTCTAGAATGTGTCAGGCACACTACTGCATGACCAAATGCGGTCATTTAAACCAAACACGTTTGGGACTTTAAACTTTAAGATGCGTGTAATTAATTTTTTTTAATTTTAGATCAAAATTAGTTTCTTGATATAAGTGTACTGTTTCTGGCTGCAGCAACAGATATTAGAGATTAGAAATCAACTTAAAATATAATGAGTTTGATGTGTGGAATGTTGATGCTCATGACTGAGTTCAACACAAACTGCCCTCTATGAGTGTGCTTGAATAATTGAGAGTGCTGCTGTTATATGTGGCTATACAGGCACAAGTTATTTCTAAAGGTTTAGGTTTGGTTGAACAGAATGTAGTTAGTTATTTACAAATGATATTAACAAAAGCATTTGAACTTACGTAAGATCACACAATTTCTCAATAAAAATGAATGAATAAATAAACATGTCTACTGCTGTAAATGACTAAATCACTGAATAAACTGTTTAACAAATATCATTGATAGACCATAGCGTGAACTTGCATCAACTTGCTTGCCAAATGCAGCAGAGATGAGGTGATCATTGTGTTTGATACAAATTATTTGAAAATTTACTCATGGATCATTTGAAATGAAATCATCAAATTTAAAAAAAAATGGAAGCTGCACTATTTTTGATTTTGATAAAAATTTGTTCTTATGTTACCTTATCCCAGAGGTGAAAGAAAAACATTAATTTAAATTTTTACCTACAATAAGTGGATGATGGGAGCCATTTTTCACACACACTGCAATGCAAGCAAATTTCACAGATTTTTGGAGGTTTATGCAACTAGCCGTAACTTTTTTAATAAGTCACCTATTGTGAAATTTTTTGTTTTATTTGAAAGCTTACATAAGTTACTAGTATACTATTTTGTATTTTCAAGATGGTGGCCATTTGCTTTCAGCATCCAGATGACTCTTTTACCCCACTTTATATCCCACCCTGCTTCACTTAAGTTCCATTTAGAAATCTGATGTTTTGTGTGCCTAGTGTCTACATGTAGAACAGTGTGCAACCTCAAAGTTATCTGGGTTGACCACTTCCTTCCTAGAAAAAAATAGTCTCCAACTTGGGAAAAAAATTAAAATTTGCTGTTTTCAAACCCAAAAAAGTTATGGGGGGGGGGACAAAATAAAAATGTTGCGTTTTTTATGAAAGATACTCTTGATGAATAGCTACAGGGAACAAGTTGTCCCATTCTGTTATTTTCACCCCTGTTGTGTACACGGACCTTTGAAGGGAAAAAAAAATAAAAAAAGTTGATTTTTAAATGTAATCTGTTGTGCATTATATAATCCCACTTCATTCTGAATGTCATTAACATTAGGGTGGCAAGGGGTACCAAGTGTTAAAACACTGTTTGGGCAGTGCAATGAACATAGGCCTCTTCTAGACTTAAAAACATTACCACATCTTCGTACCAACGTACATGCCTGGTTTTGTTGCAATTCGGACTCATTTAGCAATAAATTACATAAAATTCCTAGCTGGGTGATCACCTCAGATAACCACAGCCCTATCAAAAAATCCAATATGGCTTGAACTTCTTTAAAACAGTTTTAAACATTCGCTGAGAAACTACAAATTTTCAACAATCTCATTTTAAATAAACAATTTCTCTCATAGGCTAGTGAGTATCGCCCCACATAGTTACAAAATACAATTTTTCACATATCAAAATGTTGACAACTTTCTCTCTGAAGAAAGATGAATTTATTTACAAGTTCTTATTTTAAAATAATAACTTCCTATTACGTGTAAACAAATGGAACTGACAGTTCTGATGGCTGATAAACTTCTAACTTACATGGAAACATTGTCAAAAAAAAATTATTTGTACCGCATCCACGTATGGTTTTTAGGTTAGATAAACAAATTTACAATCTCAAATTACATATGACTGGTATCTCAGATCTAAACCATCAAATGATGAAAATTATAATTAAAATAAGTTTAAGTTTTTTCATGTGTTACAAGGGTAACATAGGAACAAATTTTTATCAAAATCAAAAATGGTTAAGCTTCAGCTTGTAATATTTTCACATGGAATGATGCTCATCCAATATCATATATAAGAAATAGACATAAAAAATGTTAAATGGTGCATGTCTAATGATTGTGTTGTACCCATTTGATTGTAAGAGTCAGTAGAATTAAGTGTACATGTATGTCTACCATAAGCTAATTTTGTTCATAGCCTAGCTTTGAAAGAACTCTCTCAACCAAATGTCCCAGAACTCTGTTGGTTTGAAAACAGCTAACTCCCAATACTCTTAAGAGGGCATTTTAAATCAGAACTGGAGTTATAAGAAAATTGAAGGAGGGTCAAATACTTTTCTGGGAATGTTATTTTTATCAGTTTCACTTGCTTGTTTGTAGTTTTGCCAGAGTGCTTGTATATTTACTTTGGCACATAAATTTGTGTATTTTATTAATAGGCTATATTAAATTGTATATATAAAATATTCAGGTGTTAACTGGTAAGTCAGTCCTGTGCCATACTGTGTCAATCAGAGTGCAACAATTTCAGCACTTAACAATGCAATGTTGCCAAATGCAAGCTACAAAGATGTGGATAATTTAAAAATAGTTTTGTGGCTCTTGTGGTTTTCTTTTACTGCTCTGGCCTTACAAACACAGTGTGCCTACATTATCTGTTTTGGTGCTGAGCTTATCTTTACTGGTCACCGAGAATCCAAAGTCCTAAAGTTCAGCTGAACAGTCTGTTGTTATCACATGCGACTAAGCAAGTTTTCAAACTGCTCCTTACTGTTCTGCCCAAGTTCATTCCTAATGTATTAAAGATTATGTCATAAAGGTTTCAAGTTCCACGTTAACCAGTGGCAGATCCAGAAGAGGGTTATGCATGCATAACCCTCTTCCCCCTCAAACCTGGGCCCCAAAATAATATCAATAGGGAATGGTATATAAATGTGGCATTTTCATTATGCAAGTTTTCACAAATGTTGCCTTTGAATTCTGCATCATTAATCCGACAGTTTATTTAAATTAATAAATTGCCTATGTAATCGATGAAAAGGGTGCTATATAAATAAAATCACATCGTGTAACAACTTGCAAAAAAAATATTTAATTTTTGTAATACAATCAACACAAGCTTAAAATAGTGTTTATATGATATATACCTCTCTGCCTATAAAACTGAGAGTTAATTTGTGTAATTTTTATTTTAATAGTATGCTCTTACATACGTGATGCAATACAGCAGCCTCTCGGCTGCCATACTTTTATATTTTGACGCAGCGCTCTTAGCCAATGAGCCATCCTGCGCTTCTGCCGCCCACTCTGCGGGGAAGAGGGATCATGCCCTCTCATCGCAGGTGTCCCAGTCATGCACCTGAGGTAACCAAATCCAAAACCCCGACTTGATACACGAGTACGGCCGAAAACACCCTTCCACAAGGTTCTGAGACCCTCATACTCAGTAACCAAGTGTGTGGTCTGGCCGGGGTACTACCCGGACCCCTAGTGTGACAGCTTGTGAATTGACTAGATGTGTTCAGAGAAGAATCACAGTTCTGTCTGGATACAGATGACTGCTGATTTTGAGTCTGAAGACGTCCTGGCCAGCGCCATGATCCACGCTTCATTGTAAAGTGGCACACTGCCCCCAACAAGAGGTGTAATGGTGTGGGCTGCCATTTCTTATGATTCCAGCAACCCATTTGTTTCATCATCACTGCTGTCCTCCTCCGATTCAGAAGGAGATTCTTCAAATGTTGTTCTTGAAGTACTATGTGTAATCCCAGAAGATGTCATTGGCTGAGGAGGGTTTCTTATTGTTGTGTGGAGTGTGCTCGACATCTGAATCACTCAATGTAAACACATCTTCTCTGCTGTTATTCCTTGTGAGAATCATCTCCAGTGCTTCTTGGTCTGGTAGATAGCGGTGTCTCTTTGATTTTTGCAGTTGCAAGTACATGACATACAATCACACTCAGTTTTTCAGAAGAGTATTTTTTTTTCAACACTTCTGTTAATTTATTTCTGGTTGTATCACCAACGACTATTCTCTAACTTGAGCGTGCTTGAAGACAATCGACGTGATTGTCTTTATGATAAAGAGGGCCATAATGATGTTTACTCGTAAGCGTCTGTATGTGGTATTCTGTAGGCCATATCTTTGTTGAAATCTGTGTGCAAAGATGTGCATTTGGCAACGCAGTGAGCTGTGTTCGGAAATTAACTATCTGCTTGTGGAATTATAATTTTTCCATTATTACACTGTCTCTTGTGTTACACATATTGTTATTATAGTGAATTTTCAACTATAAATGAAATTTATTTTTTAAAACATTTTTGAATGATACTTCTAAAACAAATTTACTTCTTTCTATGGATACAAGATTTCAGATGGTAGTAGTTCATTTTGAGCATCACAAGATGATAGCACTGACCCGTGGCAGATTCCATCATTTCATAGTTACATTAAAACGAGAGTATCACTAGCACATTATAAAATCCACCCCTTAAATGTAACGGAAATATAAGAGAATATATTGTTTCTTATTTTTAGGGCATTTCGAAACTTTTTTTCTGTGGAACGAGTTTGCTAGAATATAACTCACTGTGTCTGCCATTTTCTTTACTATTTTGCTCATAAAGACACCATGTTGACCTGTCTTTATATAAAGACAGTCACGAGGTATGCAAAAAACTATTGTGGCGACATATTGAGTTACAGAATATGTACAATTTCGCATCATAAAGATAGTCGTGCGATAAATGTCTTTATTTAACTACAGTCAAAGTTACAGAATAGGGCCCCAGAGCTGAAAATAAGTTGTCATAGTTGTTATAATGTGACTCATATTTTATGATTATATTGAATATAAGTAGTTTTGTTTTGTGTGCCCTGACTAAGGAATGTCATAAATGTAAGTGTTTTGATGTTACATTTTGCATCTTACATGTAAATAATGCATGGTATTTTTTCTTTAATTGTGATAATTGATGTAGGCCTGAATATTTAAAGAAAAAGTAAAAAATAAACTATTAAAAGCTTAGTAGAGGACAGTTTCCTTGCTGCGCAAGTCATAAAAATTGAAAAATGTGTGGTGAGTAACTGGCACATAGGCTGTGTGAAAACATGAAGTGCTGTGGTTGGCTTCTCACAATGGTTTGTGCCAACAGCCTTTACAGAGGACATGTGCCACAGTGGCAATCACATCTCACAGTTGCCCTTGGTTACAGAAAATAATTATTAAGGCCCTGCATTTTCATTAAAGCTTCCAGCATTCGTAGTAAATGTCCAAGAAGTTGTTTTCGAAAAGAAAGTAACACGTTGGCCTGTGAGGGTGTGGAGATGAAAGGAGATGCTTTCACAAGGAGGCCTTCACTTTGGGTTTTCATTAGCATACTGGTGTTTGGCATTTTTAAATTCATGTTGAGTCACTGAGGTCGGTGAGCTGTCATTCTTGTTCATTAGCATCACTGTAATAATGAAGTTAATTCTTAACCTAATATCTAACAGCTACACATAGCAACGTTGAGTCCCAGAAGCTCTGGAGGTTAGTTGTATATGAGAACTGTTGGGTTGCAGATTGGTGCCTCCTCTGAAAGTGTGTATGCATAGTAATGCTAAACTGTGACTAAATTTTTTTTTGTATTAAAAATTTTTAACGTGTACATCACAAAAAATTTTTATTTTTGGCTCCCAAACCAGAGTACAAAATTAACTTCTGCATTGTTTTCATTGAGAGCTCCATAAAATAGGTACCCTTTTTATTCCATGTACAAAAGTGTCAGTATTGTGTAAGATAGTATTTCCTACATCAAAGTACATTGTGGTAAACTTGTACAGCAGGGTTTCCAAAAATATATTATATTAGGTTCAGTTTAAGCATAATTTGCTCTAAAAGAACTTTTGAAGTGCCTTTGCTATTTTTATTGAAGATGAGCTGCTTTATTTAGAGACACAGTTGTTAATTGCATGAGTCATAGAATTTTGTTACCAAAGCTCGTGTTTCTGTTTACTTGCTTTTGTGAAGTTCAANAGTGTTTTGATGTTACATTTTGCATCTTACATGTAAATAATGCATGGTATTTTTTCTTTAATTGTGATAATTGATACAGGCCTGAATATTTAAAGAAAAAGTAAAAAATAAACTACTAAAAGCTTAGTAGAGGACAGTTTCCTTGCTGCGCAAGTCATAAAAATTGAAAAATGTGTGGTGAGTAACTGGCACNTAAAAGCTTAGTAGAGGACAGTTTCCTTGCTGCGCAAGTCATAAAAATTGAAAAATGTGTGGTGAGTAACTGGCACATAGGCTGTGTGAAAACATGAAGTGCTGTGGTTGGCTTCTCACAATGGTTTGTGCCAACAGCCTTTACAGAGGACATGTGCCACAGTGGCAATCACATCTCACAGTTGCCCTTGGTTACAGAAAATAATTATTAAGGCCCTGCATTTTCATTAAAGCTTCCAGCATTCGTAGTAAATGTCCAAGAAGTTGTTTTCGAAAAGAAAGTAACACGTTGGCCTGTGAGGGTGTGGAGATGAAAANATTCGTAGTAAATGTCCAAGAAGTTGTTTTCGAAAAGAAAGTAACACGTTGGCCTGTGAGGGTGTGGAGATGAAAAGAGATGCTTTCACAAGGAGGCCTTCACTTTGGGTTTTCATTAGCGTACTGGTGTTTGGCATTTTTAAATTCATGTTGAGTCACTGAGGTCGGTGAGCTGTCATTCTTGTTCATTAGCATCACTGTAATAATAAAGAGTCCCAGAAACTCCTGAGGTTAGTTGTATATGAGAACTGTTGGGTTGCAGATTGGTGCCTCCTCTGAAAGTGTGTATGCATAGTAATGCTAAACTGTGACTACATTTTTTTTTGTATTAAAAATTTTTATTTTTGGCTCCCAAACCAGAGTACAAAATTAACTTCTGCATGGTTTTCATTGAGAGCTCCATAAAATAGGTACCCTTTTTATTCCATGTACAAAAGTGTCAGTATTGTGTAAGATAGTATTTCCTACATCAAAGTACATTGTGGTAAACTTGTACAGCAGGGTTTCCTAAAATGTAATATATTATATTAGTTTCAGTTTAAGCATAATTTGCTCTAAAAGAACTTTTGAAGTGCATTTGCTATTTATATTGAAGATGAGCTGCTTTATTTAGAGACATAGTTGTTAATTGCATGAGTCATAGAATTTTGTTACCAAAGCTCGTGTTTCTGTTTACTTGCTTTTGTGAAGTTCAANAGTTGTTAATTGCATGAGTCATAGAATTTTGTTACCAAAGCTCGTGTTTCTGTTTACTTGCTTTTGTGAAGTTCAACCAATCAGCTTTTTGGTTTCAAGAAAAGGTTTAAAATAAATAGCTGTGACACAGTGTGGGGAGCGGTATGCTTGCTCTGAACGTCTGTCGTGCCAATGCAGGTCCCAGAAGGTTACATCTCAAAAGAAACATTCGATGCAGTGAGCGTGTACCTGATTCCTAAGGCGCAGCTCCAGAGGAGGATCATCACTGTGTAAGTTGCTCATTTATTGAAGATATTTCTGATGCCAGGGCGACAGTTGGCACCTCAAAGGGCAGGCAAGTGTCACATACAGGATGTATCCAAACTGTTATAACAAACTTCAGGAGGTAATTCCTGGAATCATAACAAGCATGTGAACATATGTCCTGCATCACGTTATTGAGTTACATGACGTGCATTGGCCACATCGCAGGCAATGCTGGAATTGTCTCCCATGGGCAGCAATGCGTGCGTGTAACGCGTCATCACAGACCGGCGAAGGCGCTCCCAAGATATCTGGGTCATGTCGAACAGCTGCCCAAGCGTTATCGATACACTGTTCCAAGTCATTGATGTCGTCAACCTGCATAGCATACACACTGTGTATTAAGGTCAGGAGACTGGGCAGGCCACTGCACTGGACCACGACGCCTGATCCAACTTAACGACACAGCAAGTGGTGGTAGTGATAGGCCTACATGTTACCACAATGAGCAAGGCCAGTAGCTCAATAACAATCCTTCGTAGCACATGTGTTCATAGGACAAATTTGTTTGTTTTGATCCCAGGAATCACGTCCCGAATTTTGTTGCAGTAGTTTACGTACATCCTGTCTACATACATGCAAATTACTGTACTGCCCTTGCATTCCAGCGCCGCTCCATTCTAGGGTTTCATTTCTGTCATGCTCTGGGATGACGGTCACCTACGGGTCCCAGCTGGAAAGACCGTCACTCACAGGGTGTTTGGGTGCACTCCCCACACGCCATTATTATTTTATACTGTACCAAAATATAATAAGAAATATCAACATAACTCTACCTAAAAATGGACATTTACTTCATTGGTATTTGCTGTCTGATTGTTGGTTATTATTTCTGTGATGGCCATTACAGTATTTCTGATACTGTGCCATTTGCAGCATAGCAATTCCAAACCTAGAAGCAGAATGGCTTCCAATGGAGCACTGCACTCAACTGTACAACATTCAGAACTTGTTAAAAAGTAGTGCACACACTACTAAAATTGTTGTAAAAGTACGAATTATGTTCCATGCAAAAAAAGAATAAATATATTTTGTAATAATGTAAAATGTTTTGCTAGAATCATTTAAATGTTTCAAAATATCAGTAAGTCAATATTTAATCAAAATTTAAGGATATTTCTATTTTGTATGTTAAAAAAATTGTTTTGCAAGAAACCCTTTATCAAGTAGGGCAATTATAATAATTGCTAAAGTTGTGTAATAAAGTATTGATACTAATGTTAAAAAATTATAACTTTCATGGCAGAAATGGATGTGCGCAAAATCAATTATAAAAAAATGGTGGTAAACATTACTACTCGTTTTTATTTCATACAACCAGAGTCATTATTATGATAGTCTAGCTTGATTAAGGTTATTTTGAAAAAATTTGTTTTTAAGGCATCCAAAATAGAAATATATTAAAATTTTGATTTAAAATAAATTATTATTAATTTATGTTTTTAATTGTTTAAAATAAGTAAATTGTAGTAAAATATTTTACAGGCTGAAAAAATGTACACATTCTCCTTTCATGTGCAACATATGTGTATTACTTGTAATGAGTTCTGAATGTTGTACAGTCAAATGCATTACTGCATGGAAAGCCACTCTCCTGCCTTTAGGATAATATGCAGAAAATAGTTGCAATAGAAATGTTTACATTCTCAAAGCCAGCAGATGTTGGTTAAATACAGGGCCTGGCATGGAGCCAGGCTGTTAGAGACTATTTCTACATCACACTGTCACCAGTAGGTAAAGAATAGCCTCACAGCCAAGGGAGCAATAACCTCTGCAGTATTATACATCTACGCTGCCAATCATTTTCTATTGGTGATGCATAAATTTAAAGTGATTGTGCAGAATTTGGTGAATGTCGTATCTTTACAACTGACTCTCGCATCCTCTTACCTTTGAAGGTCCTAAATTGCCTCCCAATAAATATTGAATTGGGAAAATCGTTATAAGAGGAATTTTTACATAGCTGGATATTAACAGGTTGTTACAGATTTCACTTCTGCCTATATTGCATTGGTTTTATTACCCAACTCCATTGTGTGGCTGAGGTGAGGAACATTTCACAGAATTGTTACCAGTTTGTATTCATAAATAGTGCGAACAAAGATTTGGAAAACATAATATGTATATTATACATGCATGTCCCAGAAACAGTACTTTATGGCTGTGAGTGGGGCTGTCCCCTTATTTACCAGGAAAGAGAACAACAACGCAGTCTAACCTTCAGCTCCTCCCCCTTTTGTGGATGTGTTATTGCTTCTGCCTTTTTTCTGAGGGTAAGGGCTGGCATTAAGAAACACCACAATAATTCAGGAAAACACATAGTGTGTTGTCCACAGAAGAGTTTTGTACAGTCTGCAGGCAAAAGTTTTGCTTGTGTCTGCAATAAATTTGTCCCACGCTGGTAAGGAATATTTCCCGTTACCAATGAGTGTTTGTCGTAAATTTGATTAAGAAGTGGTTATTTTTAATTCTGTTACCTATGTGTTATATTTAATTTTTTTTATTAAGTCCTTACATTGAATTGTAGATTTTGAGTAAAATGTTTTACATACATACAAACATGGGTCTAACAGAATTTGCAAAACAATTTGCTCTTGTGAATTTCAACCAATCAACTTGTTGGTTTCGAGAAAAGGTGTATATATAGCTAAACTTTCTCATCTGCTGAGCACAGTGGCATCTTGGCGAGAGCATAGTTCCAGTGCACCATTTCTTGCCTGTTGGTTTTGGGGCGTATTCTAAATTTCTCATCACAATTAAATCTTTTGTTACTTCTTGATTCTCATTCGCTCTCAACTGTTTTGCATTCTAAGTTTCCTCTGATGTCATATCCAGTGCTAAAAATGGTTTCATAATGCCTGTCGAAACACAGTGGAAAGAGCATACAAACTGAGTGACTTGTGAATGTGATGTTTGCTACTCGTTGGTGTTGAGAGTGATATTTTGAAAATGGAACACAAAGAGACTTGTCCATGTTTAGACAGCATCAAACATATCTATGGCATGATGGCTTTTCTTCTATGTAAATAATTATTTAAGCATAATCTACCAGCTTGTGCATTTGTATGCATCCTTCTTAAGTTTGAAAGCCAAACGTGAATTACAAAATGCTAACTCTGAGTAGCAGATAATATGTGTTCATGTAAGTTACTTGTGTTTAAGTAGTAGTTCTTAACTAACATAAATAAAATTATATTAAAAATGATTTACTGTCGCAAACAACTATACCCACTCGTCAAAATAATGTAAGTTAAAATTATTGTATTTCTGCTGATGGATATTTGAAATAAAACATAATTTTCAAAATGCAGACATTATATGCAAAAGTAAATTCAAAAAATGAATTTCAAAAATTGGGTGCTACAATGCAGCATGGTGTGTTGTCGGCATCCACAGAAACTGCAGGAGCCTTGAAGTACACTACGAGGCCTTATGTCCCTGTTGCAGGCACTTGAAACACAGATCATGTTGCCTTACAATTTCTACTCTCTTGTGACAATCAATCTGCTTGAAGCTGTCACATTTAAGAGAGTGTGATTATCACTGCATGCAAGATACACTTCCTTGGCCACCACAAAAGTTGTCCTATTTGGCCTTGAACTTAAGTTTGTTTATGTGATACTTGGGATTTTTGGCTTACCCTTAGATTTGGTGACGCATTTAATTAAATCCATTGCCTGACATCTTATATTCTAAAAAATTTGCAGAGATCTACGAGGCTTGGAAATTCCTTTGCTGGGGTATCAACCTCCCACTCACGTCTACTTGTTCCATCANTTTGCAGAGATCTACGAGGCTTGGAAATTCCTTTGCTGGGGTATCAACCTCCCACTCACGTCTACTTGTTCCATCAATTTTGTCAAGCACAGGCTGTGAAAGTAATATTTCACAAGTGGAAACATCTAGTTTGAGTGCCTCTAATGGCCAATTGCACCATTGAGGTTCATCTCTCGATCCGAGATCATGTCCAAACTTGATCTAAGATCGACACAGAAAACTGTTGCACCATTTGAGTTCAGAGCATGACTGGAGATCGAGATGAACTTCATTTTGAGCCGTCGAATATGGTGGTTCAAAATATCGACCCAAGATTAGAGAACTGTCTCAGAGCACTGTTAAATATTTATTTATTAGAAATAAACTTAGTAATATTTAAATCGTTTAAAAATGGATTCTGTTGTTTTNTTGCAGAGATCTACGAGGCTTGGAAATTCCTTTGCTGGGGTATCAACCTCCCACTCACGTCTACTTGTTCCATCATTTTTGTCAAGCACAAGCTGTGAAAGTAATATTTCACAAGTGGAAACATCTAGTTTGAGTGCCTCTAATCGCCAATTGCACCATTGAGGTTCATCTCTTGATCCAAGATCATGTCCAAACTTGATCTAAGATCGACACAGAAAACTGTTGCACCATTTGAGTTCAGAGCATGACTGGAGATCGAGATGAACTTCATTTTGAGCCGTCGAATATGGTGGTTCAAAATATCGACCCAAGATTAGAGAACTGTCTCAAAGCACTGTTAAATATTTATTTATTAGAAATAAACTTAGTAATATTTAAATCGTTTAAAAATGGATTCTGTTGTTTTNAGCACTGTTAAATATTTATTTATTAGAAATAAACTTAGTAATATTTAAATCGTTTAAAAATGGATTCTGTTGTTTTTTTACTGTTGCAAAATGTAAATTGAGACATTTTACAAAGACTTAAGATCCAATACATTTATTTAATTAAATATTTATTAATATTATGTAAAGAGAGAACGAAATTAATACTTATCCTTCCGAGCAAAAACAGCGGAAAACTGGAAAAGCCATTCAGAATATCCGAAACTGTCCTAGTTTTCTGCACGAGCTAAATCTTACATCAAATTTTTTGCTCCTGAAAGAGCAGCCATCGCCGACAAATGTCGTTTGAAATTACGCCAACAGATAGCGCTAACAATAATTGTTTTTTGGGGGGGGGNAGGGGGAGTGGGGGTAGTTTGAAACAACATTGTACAAACTTGAATATTATTCAGTAAAATTCCTACAGCAATTATTTTACTTAACAGATAAAACATTGCACCATCTAGTTCTATGTACACTACCTTCTTCAATAATATTGGTATTAAGAATAACTGGGAAAGTGTATGCAAAGTTTTTTCAATCGAACAAAACAAGTGAAACTGAAATTTTGCAGAGCGTTGAACTAAATTAGACAGTAAAAAAATTCTAATCTTAAGTGATAATGTTCAAAAAACCTTATNTATGCAAAGTTTTTCCAATCGAACAAAACAAGTGAAACTGAAATTTTGCAGAGCGTTGAACTAAATTAGACAGTAAAAAAATTCTAATCTTAAGTGATAATGTTCAAAAAACCTTATTGTCTCCGAACTTATAATAACCAGGGCATGCGACCCTTCTCTTGCAACTGGCCTTCTCAGCTCCTTGGCTTGACGTAGATAGTGTCGCCCTTGTGAGGTGTCGACAGCACCCAGCTGGAAGCACTGTTTATGGAACACAAGGCAGAACACAAGCAAAGCTAAAGTCTCCCGCTCAGCTTAGGCCCGCCTAATGTCGAGGGGCCTAGGTTAGGAGTGTGGAGGCCATGCAAGTGTGTTCACTGTGTAAGGTGGCTGTCACTGTTACAGGCAATACAGTGACCAGTTACGTAATATAGTTGGCACATCCATGGGATGCCGCTCCATTGTTGTGATGGGTATGGAATACTGAAAGAAGTAACAGACAGCCACTCATTCGCTGTACCACTAGTAGTGACGAAGATACAACATACCAATTAAGGGTGCAGAGATTGTGGATTCTGGACTCTTCTCTCAACATGTCAATGTTTGAATTCCGGGAAAAATGGTCTGTGCATCACATAATGAAGCTTTTTAGAACTTACTCTATAAAAGAGTTTGCTGGAATATACCTCTGGAGGATTCCAGTCAGGCTAGGGACCATTTGAGGAGAAAAGTTAATGGATTGTGGAACAATTCACGCGATATACCAAAAAATTTTGGTAGCTACAACA
Organism: Clitarchus hookeri; assembly: GCA_002778355.1. NCBI lineage: Eukaryota > Metazoa > Arthropoda > Insecta > Phasmatodea > Phasmatidae > Clitarchus > Clitarchus hookeri. The sequence continues at coordinate 51,180 of NQII01001406.1, forward strand.
ATGGCTTACATGTCTCATGACTAGCATGCATTTTGGGTGTTTATTTTTACAAAGAATTCAAAGTTATTTTTCTAATAAATCTGTGTTATTTTTATACGATTTAGGTGTTATTTTAGTTATGAAATATTAAGAGAAAATATGAAATTCAGGTTTCATGCAATGCGAGAATGATTGGAACACTTAATACAATCCTAAATATCACTAAGCAGTCAATGTGATCATGTGAAATACACGTAAAAATATATTAATACTCTAATATGCAAAGTACATACACAGTCGAATCACATTATTATGACCATCTGCAATGCGTGGCCCGTGACATGGACTGATAAAGCGGGTATACAATGCAACCGACAGGCTGGCTGTACACATTGCGCTTCCTGTTGTCATGGGTAAGGGGAGGGATTTAACCAAGTTACAAAAAAGGATGATTATTGACTTTCGGGCCAAGCAGTATTTTGGAAACAGCGACGTTTGTGAACTGTTCATGTGCCGCTGTGGTAAAGATGTATAGTGAGTGGATGAATGGCACCATTGGAAATAACCGTCGAGAAAACTGCGGAGCTGTCCGAGGTGAACGTTGATTACGGCGGTGCTTGAAGGCCAACCGACAAGCTACAGTGGAAAACTTCACCATCTAAATGAACCAGGAGGCATCCAGACGCTGTCTACCACAACAATTCAGCGAACCCTTCTATGAATGGGGCTCCGTAGTAGACAAAGGTGACTGCACCCATGCTAATCTGAAGTTACAATCCTTAGTGTACTAAAAAAAAGTTGAAGGAACATGAAAGGGATTGCAAAACTCACCAGTAGTAAATACTAAACATTCATAAGCATACTATGTGATCACAAGAAACCCTTCACTAATATATATATATATATATATATATATNTTTCTCTAATCCGACGGTACCCCGGTCCCGACAACGCCGGATTAGGGAGAGTCTACTGTATATATATATATATATTGATGAAAACATTTTAGACTATGGTTGCTAAAAAATAAAACAAGAGAAATCTCTTAAATTTTCAGAAATCATACAATTTTCTGGACAAAACTTAATTCTTCATAGGCAAAATGGCTATTGTTGTAAGATTTGTTTCTGTGAGTGTGGTTCTTCTTTCTGTCAGCACTTTATTATATGACGACAAAAAAAATTCACATTCAACATTGGCACATGGGAACCAAAATCACTTCAAGAATTTTGGTTGCAAAACTTGCTGTTGATAATTTCACAATGTTGAGAGAGCTGCAACAATGTTTACACTGTTTCCTTGTGAAGCAGGTAGGGAGGGTGGTTGCGAAGGGAAGAAGGGCTTCGGGTATGTTGGGAAGGGTACTGAAGGGAGTCCGCTGCAAGGTGAAGGAGAAGGCATATGGTACAAGTGGTACGAATATGTGGCAGCAGTGTGGGACCCGTATGTGGAGGTGTAGGTGAGAGAGCTAGAGAAGGTGCAAAGAAGGGCAGCAAAATGGGTGAAGGGTGGGTGGAGAAGGCAGGGGCAGGTGGGTGAGGATGAAGGGAACTATAGGCCATCAGTGATGAAAGAAATGGGGTAGAGCTTGTTGAATGACAGGAGGATAGTTGAAAGGCTGGTCAGGGATTTACAGGGCGGTGAATGATAAGGGAGGGTGGGGAAGTTTACGCTGCCAGCTAAGTAAGGGGGTGTTTAGAGGGAGAGAGAACGACAGTGAGAAGCTTCAAAGGGGTGTGGAGGAGAATGGAGCTGAGTAGGCAATCTGTGCTTGTGAGGTCTGTGAGGGAGTGGAATGTGTTGCGGGAGAAATTGGTATGTGTGAGGAGGGTTTGGAAAGTTAAGAAAGGAAGTGGAAGAGGAGTTTGGTCAGGTAGGGGAGATGCGAGAGTGCTTGCCACTGGGTGGTAGCCTAATTGTGGGTGTTGGTTATTATTATTGTTGTTATTATTATTAAAGATTTTGGGTCCAATATTTTCAGGTGGTCAATTTTTTTTTTTTTTGCTGGAATCTTGTGTAATTAAAGAAGACATCTTTGCATGTGCTTATTAAGTTGTTCTTTGAAAATACACTCACAATTCTGCTGCCTTTGAGGGGATGAGGGAATCTAGTTCTTTGGTGGTTTCATCAAAGTAAATACCATTTGAAATGGCTGTGTAGCTTTTTTTTCAGTTGTTTCCATTCCCCATGTAATAGATGTGATGTTGGAAATGATGAACCCTCGAAGTTTTGCATCAAATCCCTAGCCTGTTCCTTCACAAATACTGCTTGTAAGTGGACACTTGTCAGTTGGTGTTTGGTCGTAGCAGTGATGTATTCAACACCGGCATCCTGAGGGGCTTTTATGTCGTCATTCTGACAGACGTTTGCTAGGTCTCGCATGTATTCTGCCAGGTAGTAGACACGTGAACCAGGTGTTCCACCTTATCATCATAGGAATGGGGAATAATGGGCATTTCTTACCATACTTATCTTCTAAGAAGCTTGCATGCAGGTGGCACCGTTTCCTGGTGTTTAAAAAAAACAATCTTTACGTATGCAGTGCATACATTTAGTTCAGAAAGTTCTTTGGCCCACACACTGCCAACGTGATTAAATTTGTGTGGCCAGCACTGCACATATTGCAAATGATCACCAACAATTATTTCCAAAGCACTTCTGCACTTGGCCGTGTATCTTGCGGAATCTGCGACTACTGATCTCACTTTATCGTATTGGATGTCATGCTGTTTTATGGAATCAACAATTGCTCTTGTGCAATCTGTTGCATTAGCGGCATCTAAAAAATGTAGGTCCTGAACTACAATTTTTGGCTTCTCAGAGTTGTTACCAAAAAAATCGGAACAAAACGACAAATACACATCCACCGGCTTGTCTTTGAGGACTCCCTTGAGTTCTTCATCTCTAAGTGTTGCTCATTCTCCCACACATTTTTGTCCCAAAGTACGTGCATGTGGTAAATCACCAACTCCTGAAATAACAGTAACAACAAAAAAATGTTAAAAAAACAAATACATTCACCCAATTTATGCGATAAAATTTTGCTAGGGTCTGCATTTAAAATGATTTTACTTTGTTGGCTAATAGATTCATAGTTAAAACAAATGAGAAAGAAATATTTGATTCTTCTATAGTGCCAATGTCTAATATTTCAACCATAACATGAGAAAAGAGTGATTGAACTTTAAATGTTTTCAGGTCAATAAAAATTGTATTCCAAGAGCAGGTAACGAGCTCGCGGACGTGTTTACTGAGTTAGTCAAACGAGATAACGGTGTGAGAAATCCTGCTGCCTGTGTGCATTTTTTTAATAAAAGAGAAACGGGAGAGGAGTCAGGGTGACGTGGGAAAATGCGGAACATTACAACGTAATAAAAAAAATGTCCTTGAGCAGTACTTAAGCGAGTGACATGTAATAGTCCGGCATGTGACTTGTAGTTGCTTTGTTCCACGCTAGATGGGAGTACAACTCATAGTGCCTGCAGTTTAGTATGTTACATAATAGAGTACACCACTGTTAACACTTCGTGAATGCACAACCGTACATCGGAATTTGCAGTGGTTTTTGTATAAGTGAATATCTATTATGGCATTGCACGCACTTTGCAAAGCAATCACACTGGTAAACTTTTTTTTTTTTTTTTTGCTCACATTTATACTACCAAATCACATTATTTCATTTTGGCTGTTTCACCAAGAGTCTAAGTAAACCATAACAGAGGAGATATATAATTGTAAAGTGTAATATAATATACGGTATCACACTTATCTTCCACATATTTATTAAGCCATTTCTATATGTTAGGGTTGCCAAGTTTTTCCAGATGAATATTAGCTTTTACGAAAGCCTCTGTAGTGTCTCTGATTATGTCAATCTTGATGTCTTTTTATACATATATATATATATATATATATATCACTGAATGATGCCTATAACGAACATTGCCGTTTAATATTTTTCCCCAGAACATTTTCCAATGCCCTTTTCTTCATGTTTTTCACTTTCGATATGTTTTATACATGAGTCTTTACGATCCCACATAACAGACACATTACATAAACTGCAAATAATAGTTTTTTTCATCACTAGTGTACAAACCATGTTTAGAAAACTCTCCTGCATGTTTTTAGCTGTTACAGATGCCTTCGGTATTTTTGTTATTGAAAATAGCGTAATGCAATTTGTGAAACTTTGAAACTACAATACTTTCGCACACACATTATGCCCACTGAAACATCAGAACAGGTGGTGTTAACTGGCCAACTCGCACAATGCGCTGAATAGAAATAGATACAGACTGTAAACCCTAAATAAATTAATCCCTCCAAATCCATATATTAATACACTGCAAAAAAATTGTTATTTCTTAGATAATATGGCAAAGTAGGCAAAGTATTTTGTAAAAAAATTTGCTTTTGTACTTTTCAGCACTATTTTTATTTTATCCTAAAATTTGGTTTTATTCATTTTAAGACATAAACATTTACGTAAAAGATAGTTTTATTGCAAATGCAAATGTTGCATGCCTGTACTCATGACTCATTCCACCCAGGCAAACCTCTCTAATCTGTTGAGGGTTAGGAGCTCTTGAGAAGCGAGGGTTGTAGGGATCAAGGCTGAGCATGTGTTAGCATCAGATCTCAGTTGCCAGAGGTTTCCACTCCTTGATCGATGCAAGGTCTAGGCCTACCAGCGGGCCCCATCCCAGCAAACCCCTACATGCCAAGAAGATGCTGCCCCCCGACGAATACCAACATCAGCCCTGTCCTTAACTAGCATACAAGTCCCAGCACAGATATTGGCCATGAGTGAAGAATGAAAACTCCACTGCAGCAATTTGCTGGTCCCATCAGCCAGAATAATGGTAGTGCCTGTCTAAAACAGAATTATAAAAATTCAAATTTTGAAGATTGCTTTGTTGTATTTTATAAGCATGTTGGTGGATATTTAGAGTTAATTTAAACATATCACATGTCTATTTTACAACAGTTGATGTACCAACTCATTAAACATTAAAAATAATTAAAATTTTGTGGAAACTTGAAACTTTAATTAGTAATAGTTTGTTGACACCGCCTGTTTAATATCATAACTATTGAATGGCTATGTGGACGGGATCAGCTGAGAGCTAGCTAAGGTTCCTAGATTTAGTCCTAGGTGCCAGTAATTGCAGATTTTAGAGTCTCATTTTCATTCCAGATAATGTTGGAGCCTACTCTGATTAAATTACTGACAGTAGCGTAGTCTTTCTGTGGATATAAACAATCAAACTGTTTGGTTAACCAGTCATTCTGCTGTGATGAATGGCTAAGGTAGAGAGATCCCTTGACACAAATAATTATACACTTACATTATGGCATTATGGTGCAAGATTAAAAAATGCATGTTCATCCATGCATCAATCTCTTTGGCTAAGGATGCTGGGAAGCCTAAAAGACAGGCATGGTATTCATTGAAGAGACTGACATGTTTTCTAATTGACATGATAATTGCTCCCACTAACTGGTTAACAGTGTGATATGTTCACTAATGTGGTGAGGAAAATCACTAATATGCATAGTGTTTGTGTTTGATTGAAAGTGTCCAAATTTTACTGTAAATGTAGACATAATACTTTGGAAATGTTTATTTAAAATAGGTACTTTGATATCTTGAGCATGTTACCAATTTTTGTATATTATATTAATAATTAGGGATGTTTTCTTCATTAGACAGAATGGAGCTTTGAATTCGTGGTATTCTGGGAATTCACAGGCCGTGTAATCAAAACAAACACAATTGTATTTTATTTGTGTACTATTAGTTCTTTAACTGATTAGTATAATAAGTGGGATATTACAGACATAGTTAATTGTTTGCAAACATAGATCCCCAACACTATTAGGTTAAGAATGCAGGGGTGGATCTAGGTGTGGGGGGCCACCTGCCCCCTCCCTTTTTAGCTTTGTCTTTTGAGAAATGTTTGCTTTTTTTTTTGTGGTATTTACAAATGCAGTGCATTTAAGTTAACTGACGAGAATTTTTTACATATACAACAATAAACAGAGAGTAATATTTTAAAGAATACTTCAACTTCGAATATAATTTAGTCGGAAAAAATGTATGTGTTCCATAAGTCGCAGAAACTAGACAACCAAGACTGCTTTACCTGTGTTACTTCCTTTGAGACATCTCACATACTAATTTATTTTAAGATCCAGTTTACATTTTATACACATTGATTAAAATTGTGTAAATAAATTTTTTACATAATCTTAATGAATACTTTTGAATTGCAAAAATCTCAATGTGCTTTGTCCAAAGTAATTAATTTAAAAAACATATAAACTGTTTCACCTTAAATTTTATTTAACTCCTTGCATTTCAGTTTATTCACTATCCGGTAAGTGAACAGCATTTCAGTTTATTCACTATCAGGTAAGTGAACAGCAGGCTACACCTTGCCCGTTAAGCCCTGAAAATTGACCAGAGTCCAGCTGCAACTGTAAAACACCAAATAATATAATTTGTGCGGTTTGCCTTGAACAATGCGCTCTAAGCCAGGAAACAGTCGCCTGGCGTAACATTCGCTGAGAGTGACTGACATTTCCTACCCTCCAAGCACCACTGCACAACAGCAGGTGTCTCCCTAGTTTCCAGAGCAATATTTGCAGTTATATAGCAGTTCTTTACTTCAGTTTGTGTTCTTCCTCTGCAACTATCTTTTGGGGTGGGGGTGAAGGAGATTTTCCCTTCCCTGTGTAGCTTCTGGCAGAATGTTCACACATTGTCTTGTCCCCAGGTTATCATCACCTTGTTTCATTTGATGAAATTTTTACTAAACTGAACAATTAGCTATTTTGTCGTTCATGGCAGAATTGTGACGATGTTGAACTTTGCAGAAATATATAGTGACAAATGTTAAATATTTTTAAATTTCCTAAATGGCGAAACACAAAGAATATAGTGCTATATTTCATTATTAATAATATTCTTTCTTCGTAAGGAAACAAATATGTGTGTGTAATTTGAGAGAGAAAGTAGTGGAATATATCTGCATAGATTTTGTCACTTTTGTCTATAATTCGATTAACTTTTCTGCATTAATCTATTTTTCTGTTCGTAAACTGTTCATCCAAAACAGCAAGCACGTGTGTTATATGTGTATATATAAGTGCGCACGTGTTTATATATACATATACATAAACACACGTGTGCATGTACGCATTTATATATATACATACACACATCTGCGCACATGTGTGTATCTACTTCACATGCACGTAAAAACAGTTACGTAGAAGTAAGTCTTACTTAGGAAGTTGGGCCTCCCCTTTAATAAAAATATGGATCTGGTCCCTGTATAAACGTATGTTGACATATATCATAAAGGTTACACCATTTACAAGATGTCTTGAGGTGCTTACTAATCAAATTTATTAAGTTTTATGTTGGAGTTGATTCCCTGTTCATTTTATACTGATACAAGCTTACTGGTACAGGCTCTGTGATCTATAGTAGACATACCAGTGAGGGATGTGTTCTTTCATGTAGGGATTTTTGATGATTTTTGTTCACTGTTACAGGTGTTTTAAATTTGTGGGGTGGAAATTTACTTACCTTGGTACTATTTTCATATTTTCACAATGTAATTTGTTTCAAAATTTGCAAACTTGCCTGCAGTTCATTAAGTCTCATCAGCTATTAATTTGGTTTTTAAAAAAATGCTTTAAGCTTGCTGTAAAAAATCATTATGAAAAGTGCATTCTGCTGTTTAGTCGGTAAGAAGTCATAATATAAGATATGTTTCTTGCATGTATTAAAATTGTGCCACTGGAAAGTCTGTTTTGATTTTCAGTATTGTGTGTTGACAAATTATTCTTAAACAAATTTTTATTGGTGAAACCTGTCTATGCTATTCTGGATACATTATGATGCAGTGTGTCTACAGATATTTGTCATGACAAATGTGTGTGTGTCTGGCCACAGGATTGTGACTTTGGGTGTCTGCCTTGATATTGCGGTTCAGTCAGCTCGTGTCCCCTCCAGGCTGCTAGGTATAGTAACACATCATGCCGCACTAGCTCTTCCTCATATGACAAGTTGTGGCCAGGCCCTTAGCTGAGCGGCCTGCCTGATCACACCTTCGCTTATTTATCCAGGACACGGGCCGTGATCGCTGAAATTAATTATGAAATTGCAAACCACAGAAACCTCCTCCACCGGCCAGTAAATGGGGACAACGCAGCCGATATAGGGCAGTGTAGTCCGTGGGCGGTGTCTTTTGTCGTCGNATTATGAAATTGCAAACCACAGAAACCTCCTCCACCGGCTAGTAAATGGGGACAACGCAGCCGATATAGGGCAGTGTAGTCCGTGGGCGGTGTCTTTTGTCGTCGGGCCATTGGAACGAGAAGACCGCTGAAGATGGGTGTGTCCGTCCGTCGACTTGCGCCATCTTAATTAATCAGCCTCCGGAATCATAAATAATGTGGCGACTCTCCAATTAGGTTTTACTCAGAATGTGGCTGTTTAAATCTTTATAAAATAATATAATTTTATATTTCAATATTTGTATAGCTCCCCCCCATTCATATTCAATCATATTTATATTGAAATAATATTGTACAACCTTAATGTTAAATAAACTTCTTTTATATATTGTTCATTACATAGCTCTTATCAATAACTTGTTATGCCCCTATATCCCTGTTAATAATCAATATCAACAAAATATCAAAATCATAACATTGTGTTTCTGTGGACAAATTGGATCAACTGCTGTGTATAAACTGAGGAAATTCGAGGTCAGTCATTCCCAATTCTATTACAAAGGAAATCTAGCGTGCGCCGTAAGTTTCAGCTGTTGACGTTCCTCCTGTGTGCCATCTAACATTGCTTCCGTCAATTATACTGAACAAAATCAGAATAGGCGGGCTTGTACTACAGATCCAGGGAACCTAAAAACCTGGAAAACAGGGAGAATACAGGGATATTGAAAATTGTTCTAAGCATAAGGAAAACACAGGAAAATGCTTGTTTTTGCAACTTTATTTTAGTTTTTGACAATAGTGAATGAATTTTATTGTATTTTAATTAATCAAATGTACAGTATAACTTGTTTATCCACATTGCGCTTAACCAATTTCAGCTTACCTGTGCACCAATCTCAGCTTACCTGTGCAGTTTTTTATAATTTGTTTAGTTACAGTAATATTTTTCACAATTTTTTTTAACATGTGCTCTGCCAGTGCAGTAATTAGTGTAATATTAAACCATACGGAAGTTACTTTCAGTCAAGTATTTTTTTCTTTTATTATTTTGATAAATAGACTTCAATTGCAACTATGCTAAAATTAAAGGGAGGAATTATGATCGTTTGGTAGATCCTGCTGCTTCTTAACTGTTGTGACTTGATATTAAATAATATTAAATTTTGCTGGTAAAGCTTAGGAACAGATTTAGTTAATAGGTGCCAGTTCGTGTTGCTGTTTTATTTTGTGTTAAATTTAATATTAACAGTTTATTTTTTAAGAAGTNTCCGTCCGTCGACTTGCGCCATCTTAATTAATCAGCCTCCGGAATCATAAATAATGTGGCGACTCTCCAATTAGGTTTTACTCAGAATGTGGCTGTTTAAATCTTTATAAAATAATATAATTTAATATTTCAATATTTGTATAGCTCCTCCCATTCATATTCTATCATATTTATGTTGAAATAATATTGTGCAACCTTAATGTTAAATAAACCTCTTTTATATATTGTTCATTACATAACTCTTATCAATAACTTGTTATGCCCCTATATCCCCGNCATAACTCTTATCAATAACTTGTTATGCCCCTATATCCCTGTTAATAATCAATATCAACAAAATATCAAAATCATAACATTGTGTTTCTGTGGACAAATTGGATCAACTGCTGTGTATAAACTGAGGAAATTCGAGGTCAGTCATTCCCAATTCTATTACAAAGGAAATCTAGCGTGCGCCGTAAGTTTCAGCTGTTGACGTTCCTCCTGTGTGCCTTCTAACATTGCTTCCATCAATTATACTGAACAAGATCAGAATAGGCAGGCTTGCACTACAGATCCAGGGAACCTAAAAACCTGGAAAACAGGGAGAATACAGGGATATTGAAAATTGTTCTAAGCATAAGGAAAACACAGGAAAATGCTTGTTTGTGCAACTTTATTTTAGTTTCTGACAATAGTGGATGAATTTTATTGTGTTTTAATTAATCAAATGTACAGTATAACTTGTTTATCCACATTGTGCTTAACCAATCTCAGCTTACCTGTGCAGTTTTTTATAATTTGTTTAGTTACAGTAATATTTTTCACAATTTTTTTAGCATGTTCTCTGCCAGTGCAGTAATTAGTGTAATATTAAACCATATGGAAGTTACTTTCATCAAGTATTTTTTCTTTTACTATTTTGATAAATAGACTTCAATTGTAACTATGCTAAAATTAAAGGGAGGAATTACGATCGTTTGGTAGATCCTGCTGCTTGTTAACTGTTGTGACTTGATATTAAATAATATTAAATTTTGCTGGTAAAGCTTAGGAACAGATTCAGTTAATAGGTGCCAGTTCGTGTTGCTGTTTTATTTTGTGTTAAATTTAATATTAACAGTTTATTTTTTAAGAAGTGTTTCGTGATCTCTACTTAAATTTTAGAAATTGGAAAAAGTATAAGTTCGTTATTTTATTACTTTGTCAGTAATTTTATTTTCAAATTGTCTTGTCAGTGTTATCTTAGTGACTATGATGGTTTATATGTGGAATTTAAGTGCATACAGAAGGTGTATTTTTTAACATTAAAAAAAAGTTCTGGATTGAACTATTTCTTCATATTGTCTTTAATTTTACACTTCAAGTGGCTGTGTCCTAGTCAGTTGTGAGCTGAAGGATCTTTTGTCTTAGTTTAAGGCTTAGTTACTGAAAATCTGGAATTACGGTACCAGTGAAGTAACTGCTTGCCTAAGAAAGTGAAATTATGTGGAGGTTCACTGTACAAAGTGAGAATTACATAGTTTTACTTTTGATAAATGGTGTTAAATGTATATGAAATATTGGTAGGAATTTTCTTGTGTTCATTGTTGTTGCTTTATGAATAGGAATTTCCTCTTTGTCATGCTGAAAACAAGATTGACAGAGATAGGGAAAAGACAGGGAAATTGCAAATCAGAAACTGTTGAGGACCCTGAGGTCATAAAAGTTGGAAACCATTGGAATTGTGTCGCTGAATAATTAATTCACTTAGGTCCCTGGATTCTGTCAGGTGAGGGGCAATGGAAGCCTGCTGCTTGCTGTTATTCTCCTTGAAACTGTCTGTACAGCTGTTGGTCACTGATGCATCTTGTAGCTACTGTTTGTGATGACGAACCAAGTGAAACGGGCACTACTTTAACTCGTCCATTTTCACAACAGCTGAGGTTGGTGTGTTGCATGAGCAAGTCCGTGTTCCATCCCACAGTCAGACATTCCAAACAGGCTCACCTAACATAGTTTCACAGTACGATGTTGGCCTGATTATAGCAGTGGATGTAATCTTGTGTGGTTATGACCAAGTGTATATGTTGGAAACCAGGGACAGGAGAGCCTTCTAACACCTTATTGCAGCTACTGAATTGCTCTCATGACAATCTGACGTATGGTGATGGCACTGAACGCTCTAGGCCAATAGGCACAAAGTAGTTCATGCCATAGTCAAACAGACATTTCCATCATGACTGTGGCAAAATTTTGCATTTACATTTTGAATTATTTACTTGCCATTTTGTTAATGCACAGGCTGTTTTCTTTCTCTGCAGGTTATACACAATTTGTTTGAAAATTATCCTAATTATAGACACACTTAAGTTCGTCATAGTGGTTGTTCAATCTTTCCTTAAAAGATTAGTTTGGTTAGGTGGATAAGCAATACTGGTTTTGCTGAGAGAGTTACTATGTGTGGAATGGGGCAAACTGTTGTATGCAGAACTGAAGTTACTTTCAATATATTTCTTCAGCAACAGAACAATTCTTTGTGGATTTCAAACACATGCTCCATTCAGAATTTTTGTGTCTGAATACTTAGAAGAATAACTATTGTTCTTGCAAGGTGATTAATAAAACAGGAGATTCTGGCAAGTTCTGTATCACAGACATTTTCATGTGTAAAGCTGATGGGTGCCAAGCATGTTGAGCTGATGAAACAAGATGTGCCCTCTGCAAAAAGAAATGATCTCACATAGAAGTATTGGCTATCTTTTAAAGTTGTAATATTAAAACTCAGTAAAAACTATTGATTACATAGTGTGCCACTATGAGTCATGCAAAAGGTATTTTGGGATCATGCACTGACCACAGAATTTTTCTTTGTGATGGTAGACTCTGACACTGGTAATACTTTGGTCCATCATTGCATCTGTGTAGTGTCTCCAGCAGCCTGCTCCTCAGCACACTCGCATCACTTTTTTAACCGAGTCTGGTGGCAGCATTTGTACTTTGCTATCTGTCCACATCTTTGGGCTTATCATCTGTAGTCAGTCCATCACTTGTAGAACTAATGTTGTGTGTGTGTGTGTGTGTGTGTGTGTGTGTGTGTGTGTGTGTGTGTGTGTGTGTGTGTGTGTGTGTGTGTGGTTTTTTTTATTAATAGTTGTGTAACTTAGCTGTATTGGCAGCTATTATGTATTACCTCTAATATAATTGTGATGGTTAGGTGCAACAGCTTATAGTAAGAATGGGGATTCTGTCTAGTGTGCAGTTTATTAATAGATGCTGATTACATAATCACTGTGATTTCGAACAGATTGTTGGCACCAGATAAGATAAGGTGCACAAGTGGATAATTATGTCACATGTTGATTCTGGAAATCTGTAGTTGACACTGCACATGCGGTAGCCTTTTGTTTACTTTTGGTAATCAGCTTGTAATAGTTATCTATCGTAATATCACTTTATTTGTCTGTCAGCAATATATTTCCTACCACTACTTGGATCAGATAACTATTAAAGGATGAAAAAGTAACTAGTCCATATGTTACGGTGCAGTATTGGAAGCGTTTCTCACCTGATGTTGAGAAGCAAGGCAACGTTTCTTATGCCATCAGTTCACTGTCACCTGTCAGTGAATTATTGATGCTGGGCATTTGTCCATAGAAAATGTCAGTTATATGTTTTGGAAGGTGACAACCGGCTTGTCCTTTACTGAAGCCTTCAGGGAGAGGAAGAACTTCTCCTATCCATGTCTTAACTAAAATCATTATCTCAGCCATTGCATGTATTGTGTTTTTGACTATGTTCAAATGCTCTCCAAGGATAGGCATTTTCACGCTTGGCCCCACATGTGACATCACTGTGTGTGCACTAGTGCTGTCTGAATTCCCCAGTAAAGTACACATAAGCTCTACCATTGGCAAGTACGTAAAGCGTCTTACTAGATGGGTGTATTTGCGTACTTACTGCTGTTGCCATTGAAGTTGAAGAATGTCATGAATTTGAAAATAAACATAATTAGTATTTATAAAATGTCATATAGTTTCAAGTAAATAACTTTGTCACAGTTTGTCTTTAACTTCTGTGAATAGCTTACAAACATAGTTATNTGTCATATAGTTTCAAGTAAATAACTTTGTCACAGTTTGTCTTTAACTTCTGTGAATAGCTTACAAACATAGTTATGTTCGTGCAGCGTTGATGCTTACAAATTTTTGAAATGTAATGTATACTAAAAAATAAGTGAAATATTGATCTAAATTTTTGGATTATATTAAAATTGTAAATTTATATTTAATTTTGAGTACCANAAAAAATAAGTGAAATATTGATCTAAATTTTTGGATTATATTAAAATTGTAAATTTATATTTAATTTTGAGTACCATAACCCTGCAAACATGGGGCCATGGTGGTATAGTGGTTAGACTACTCGCCTCCCACCTAGGCGAACCGGGTTCGATTTCCAGCGGCGTCCCTTCCGGATTTTGACATGTGGGAGTCATGCGGGATGATGCTGCTGATCAGCGGCTTTTCTCTGGGATCTCACGTTTCCCCCGCCCCTTCATTCCGGTGCTGCTCCATACTCCCACCCTCATCTGCTCTCAAGATCTCTATGTTAAGAGCTACCAAAATCTCTTCACTCTGTCACCCCGCAACGATAATATATTATGTTGTTGCAAATTTCCTGTGGTGTACCCAAGTTTGCGAGGAATGGAAACCTTAATAAAAATAAAACAAAAACTAATTTAATTACAGTGCTGTAAAAATTTGCACAGCTATTATAAAGAACACAAATTTCCCATCTCTAGTATTATCTAGAGATGTGCAATTTTCATAGAGACAATATCGCAACGCTATATATGAAAAACATTGCTATTTAAGTAATTTATTGCAGTGTGATAAAAATTATGATATATTACAGTGCAATAAAAATCATGATATATTGTGTTGAGATAAGAAAAATGTGAAATATTGTCTCGCAATGAAAAAAAAATAGTAAAATCAGGAAGTATTGTGTTGCAATATAAATCATCATGTATCACACTGCAATAAAATTCACAACAAATTTTATGCTAAAAAATAATATACAGCAGGCCAATAAAAATCACAATATATCACTCTGTAACAAAAATTGCAATGTATTGCTCATTAAATGTAATTTCAGTACTGTATATCTCACTGCATTGTAAAAAAAAAANGTAACAAAAATTGCAATGTATTGCTCATTAAATGTAATTTCAGTACTGTATATCTCACTGCATTGTAAAAAAAAAAGCACTATATCATTTAGAACTTTCCCAGATTTATGTAACAAAAGTCACAATATACTGCTGCAGTGCTTNAAAAAAAAAGCACTATATCATTTAGAACTTTCCCAGATTTATGTAACAAAAGTCACAATATACTGCTGCAGTGCTTTGTACTGCAACTGGTGTTTCAGCGTTGAAAAATGTATAAAGGTGAAAATCTTACGAGAAAAGAAAAGTTTAATAAATATAGGGTTCCTTGGTGAAAATTTTATATTGCATTTGTGAATAGATTATACTATAATAATAATAATAATAATAATAATAAAATAAGCCTTTTTGGAATACATTTGTAGAAAAAAAAAATGAAAGCCC
Source organism: Clitarchus hookeri (assembly GCA_002778355.1). Lineage (NCBI taxonomy): Eukaryota > Metazoa > Arthropoda > Insecta > Phasmatodea > Phasmatidae > Clitarchus > Clitarchus hookeri. The sequence continues at coordinate 66,254 of NQII01001406.1, forward strand.
ATAACTGCATGCATTTTAACATAAGTAAAGACTGCAATACTCAATGAAGTTAGCAATCAATTATAAGTGGTTTTATATTTTTACTTCTGACTAGCTATAGTATTGTTTTATGTCAGTGCTTTGTGTCACTTTCTTGTCCTGTCCTACTGGAGCGCAGAAACAGTGTGCCAAAGTCAGAGTGGTTATGTGATATGGGCTCCGAGCCACAAAAGGAAGCCTCTGTATGCCGCTACGATGATGCTACTATCTAGTGCGCTCCTGATCTTCTCCACTTCTCCAGATTGAATTTCTTTGTTTATCTGAAGAATTTTCTTGCTGTCCTAGTTTCAGCGTGACTCGGGGTGCGTTAAACGTTCCAGGTCAAAGACAGCGATAGTATAAAAGTGCAATGGGCCTCCGAGCCAAGTGTTTATGAGAGTCTGGAGTCTGGGCGATTGTGCGACGTTTAGCGATAGATGATGAGCTAGAAGAGCAACGAGTAGCACTGGAAGTGACCAGTGGGAGGAAAATCTGTGACTGCGAGCATCAGAGCAGTGAAGAGTGCGACTGGCAGGCTGGACTATTGAACTGGATGCGTTAGCGAAAGACATTACTAATTATGGCAACAGATAGACTGAATGTGTGTTAATAATGAGTGTGAGTTAATTGACTATGACCAAACAGAGACATTAAGAAGGACATTGATTAGAGCTGAAATAGACATTATATATTGCACTCTCTGAGAAATAAAAAGAGTGATAGTGGAGATAGATAATTTAATGCTGTAAATAATAGCTGTGTATATAAATTTAAAATCAAATTAATTTTTTTTTTTTATTATTATTAAGACCTCCATCCCTAACGAACTCAGATACACCCCTCAGGCATCTTGTAACAATATTATAAAACAGTGGCATTCCAAGTTCAGTTTCTTTTTGTTGTATGCACATAAGTATAAAAATTTGTATAATGTTAACATACCGATCATTTATTTACAAGTACTAATAAGTTTACAGTTATTAATTTTCAAGGCATTTCTTCCTTAAGTTATACATCATATCAGTAGGGATTTCAATATGCCAACAAATAATATTACAACCATGATAAATGCAGCAGGGAAAGAGTATTTTTTAATATTCTACTGTAATAAATTTGTTACATTTAAGAACATCATTTTTTTTATTCTACCTGTAAATGTTATTTTTAATGATTCTTGTGTCAATTATTATTAGTTTTTAACACATGTCGGCCATATGAAGGAATGAATACTCAGTATTATCTTGAAGGGTTTCGTTCCTATAACATGATGGGAATAAATACAAACTTATCTTTTATTAAAGAGGAATATTCTAAACAGCATGGAAGTGGTACAACAAAAGTGGGAAAAATAGAAAAATGTGTGACTCATCTGTGACTCTCAAGACAGCATAAATAAAAGTAACGACCTCAAAAGATTAGACCAGAATTGATGGCATTTATATCAAAATAGAAAAAAGTCAGAAACGTCAATCAATTTTTGCAAACTGATATTATTGATTACTGAAATTACCACATACGTATTTACAGTGAATACGTCACAACAGTTAATTACTTTTTACTTTTTTATTTAACAAATACAGCAGACTTCGCAAAAGTCAATGTAAATGTTCATCATATGGCCGCATTGACGTTTATATAAGGCAAACGGATATGCAATGAGTTGAATGCATAAATTACGCAGGACTTTCAAAAGTGCTCACTTTATTATTATGAACAGCTATAGGAAGATGGAAGGTAAAACCATATATATTTTCTTAAACTGTTACAAAACTATTATGTACTAGCGAACCAGCCTGGCTTTGCCTGGGTACAATTGAGTTTTACAGTGATATACTAATAAATAAATTGGGAAAAGACAATTCATTTATGTGAAAACAGAATTATAAAGTTATATTATGTTGGTCTAGGTTTTTAACTGATTACGGCAACCCAAAAGGAAGGAAATATTTTTTACCCGATGGCCAAAAAGTAGGATATTGTTTTTGGAGTGTATCTGTGCAACTATCGCGTAGTTACCACATTTCCACTTTCCAGCGTTGATGTATGAAAATCAAAACGTGAGTTTCATAAAGTTGTAGCTTTTGAAATAAGTGTACCTAGGTGCTACTTTTTGCGCTTGACTGAGGGATCTTAATCGATCACCAAAGTTAAGCAACGTTCCCAGCGGCACACATTTGGATGGGTAACCATTTAGTGGCATAACATCTGAGCGCTTCCGGGCTTCAGAGGGCACGTTAAATATTCTGTCCCGGTTGTTATTGATTGATAGCAGTCTGTAAGCCATTTCAGAGGTCCTTGGGCGGCCTGATAAACTCTGATACCAGAGGAAATAAATATTTTGGTCACGTTCCCAGCCATTGCAGAATTACGTTTTGTTGTAATTCCACAGGACCCCATACAATTTACCGGGATAAAAGTTTCTATGTCCTATTCCAGTACCTAAAGTACCTACATACCAAATTTCATCAAAATCCGTTCAGCCGTTATGGAGCTGAGTGGTAACAAACATACACACACAGGTTTTCACATTAATAATATTAGTAGGATTCAACTTGACATGTTATCTATAGGTCTCCTTACAGATATTTAAAAAAAATTAATTCTTATGCATTGTAATTCCTTAAGCACTACTCTTTAAATAGTGCAAAGTTTGTATATTTTCACCCACCGTATCATGAGAACAAAACCTTTGAGAAAATACCAAGTATTAATTTTTTCACTGTGTATCCTCATCTCTAACTACTGTTTGTTTTACTCTGAAATTGATATTATGTACAAACTGTCGGTGACCACCTGTCAACAAACTGTTGATACATATTGTTATGCAATTGCTGGTTTGTCCTTCGTGAATGAGCAGAAGAGGAGGACAGAGATGTTATGTGTTTGTGGGCAGTGAGTCACAAGGTATGTTTGAGCGACAGACTAGCAATAAAGCATGTATTTAGTTTAAAAAGCTGAGCCACCACAATAATCCTTTTGCAGCACGCGCTCCTGACCTCCAGCTGATTGAATTACCACGTTTATCTGAAGAATTTTCTAGTGGTTTACTGCCCTAGTTTCTCTCAGCGTGACTTGGGGTGCATCAAACTTTCCAGGTCAAGGTCAGTGAGTATAGGAGTGCGACGAGTCTCTGAACCAGGAGTGGATGAGTAGAGTGGAGTGGAGAATCTATGAGCGTTGGGGAGTCTAGGTGATTGTGTGACGAGCGAGAAGAGAAACGAGTAGCACCGGAAGTGACCAGCAGGAGGAAAATTTGTGACTGCGAGCATCAGAGCAGTGAAGAGTTACGACTGGCAGGCTGGACTATTAGACTGGATGCGTGAGTGAAAGACATTACAAATGACGGCAACAGATAGATTGAATGTGTGTTAATGATGTTGATGAGTATAAGTTAATCTACTACAACCAAACACAGACATTAAGGAGGTGTTATGAAATGGTGTGATCAGGCCTTAGTTGAACGGCCTGCCTGATCACACCTTCAAACATTAAACCAGGAAACGAGTGTGATTGCAATACCACCGAGCAAAAGAAGACAGTTTCAGAAATCCCCTCCACTGGCCAGTAAACGAGGCCGCAAAAACAACGCGCCCGATATAAACCGGCATAACACCAGGAACGGCGTCTTTTGTCGTCAACCCGAGCAGAGAGAGGACCACGGAAGATGGGTGTGTCCGGCCGTCGTTAACTGTCTCGTAGAACAGCCTCCGGCAGCATTAACAATTTGATGACTTTCCATTTAGATATAACATAATGGCGTGAGGTATTAAATCTTAACATAACTAATAAGCATCTTGGTATTCAATTAAAGCTTACCCGATCAATAGTCATTTAAATAGTATTGTATCATCGTTCTGTTAATAAATCTCATCTTATACTGTTGTGCTCTACCGAATTATGAATCATTATTTCAACTATTACATTAAATATTGCACTCACTGAGAAGTAAAAAGCGTAATAGTAAAGATAGATAATTTGATGCTGTAAATAATAGCTGTGTGAATAAATTAAAAATCAAATTTAGTTATTTTATTTTTATTAAGACCTCCATCAAAAAAATTGCAGCATCGGGATGTATCACAAAACACATATTGCATTACGTGATATATTGCAGTATTGTACAACCCTTCCTTTAACCCTTATTGTGTATTCCTGTCAGTGAGCACAGTATATAATGCTGCAATTTCTGTTATAATTAATTTCAGTATCACTGTCTTTACACTAGCTACTTGATCTTCACTTATTATTTACACATGTACAATCAAAATGTCCAATGTCATACATTAATATCTGTGTAAAGGTCTGCCACTCATGCATCAAGTCCCACTTTCCTACAGTCCAGCTGGTGAGTCTCACTCTCTACTTTCCTGATGCTCGCAGACTTCACTTGCTGGTGAATGTCGTAGCTCGGATAGTTCCACGCACCTGGCACTAATTGCCTTACGAGACTCCGGACTCCCTACACAGAGGCATGCTGCAGCTTATATAGCTCAGTTGGCCTGGCCTGAGTCATGCTGAGGGGTAGGTGGGGTGATGACCGGAAAATGTGCGCAGGGACTATCCCAAGACATCCGATCTTCCAAGGACAGGAGCAGCATCAGCCCCAATAGCCCTATTGTGACACTTGTCAATGTCGAGTGATGGTCCGTTTGTAACTCCATGCACTCTTCTCCAGTTACTGGTGATATTCTGGGAGCACTGTGTTTCGTGCTCCCGAGGGTGGGACGAGGCGAGGCGAGGGAAAGTACGTGTAGCAGCTGCATGTAAAGTATAAATTACATTTTATATATCTGGAAGCCTGAGGGATGGCCACAAGCAGCCCCGCTATCTGTCAACTCTCTTGGGGAGAGGAATATGGAGGAGGAATCTCAGAACACAAGCCCATAATACTTCATACTAACTCACTGGAGAATGCAGAATCCTTTAGTAAATTTAGCACTCTAAAAGTGAATTAGTTTTCAATATTGTAATATGTTGAGTGTGTGCACATGGTAGTTACATTAAAAACAATCTCTTATTCTTCAGTAATATTTCTTGTAATTTGATTAACAATAGAAAGAAAGAATGTTTATTCCCAAATGTGAGATGTAATTTACAAAATGTTGAACTTGAAATAGGCTGAGCATTAGCAGTCATTTGAGCATAAGCAGTCTTCTTAAAAATATAACCTTAAAAATTATTTTCAGAAAACTTATTTTTGTGGCAAACATTTACTTTAGTTGAAAAATCAGATATTCCCCCAAGGAATGCATTGGATACCTCAAAACTTTAAGTGGTACAAAAACAGAACCTGCAAAATAATATTCTTGGCTGAAAAAATCATTTAATCATATTGTGTACAAAATAAATTCGGGAGTCATGTTTCCTTAAGTGTGTTATTTGCACTGGTGTTGAAAGGATGATGTTTCATTATAATCAATGTAGGGAGCAAAATTGGCTTTGTTTATAATTCTGTGGCAATAAAGAAAAGCTAGCAGGCAGTGTACAATTATCGTGAAAAATAATTAATCAAGAAGGTTGTTTAAAATTTTTTGTAAGTAAGTTAACTTGTGTTGAATAATGCTGTTTACATGTATTACGGTAATAAACTGTGAAAATCTTTGGAAATCTAGAAATTATTACAGAAGGAGAAATATTGGCTTTGTTGTAAATGAACTTGAGAAAATTATTACAATATGTATGAATATTTTTATTTCAAAATAAAATAACAGTAAATTTTTGTAGTGTTGGTAATGAAAGCAGAGATAATAGTGGTGTGACCATGTTGGTAGAAATGCATGGCTTTGATAATTACACTGAGCATGAGTGGAAAGTGGTCAGCATAATCAATGTTTTCTCTTTTTGCTTTACATGATGTGGCAGGCTCTAATCCACTTGGTTGACCTCTTCACCCCCGAGCACAATCTTATAATGGATTCAGGAATCGTCACTGGCCTCCCATGTGATGTTGCCCGAGCTCACTGATATCTGCCATGCAGTATCCTGCAACGTACTCTTTTTTCCATATTGTTTAAGTCATTTCTTTTATCATAGTATTTATGCTACCGCTGCAAGCCTAGTCATGAATAGATGATGACTTATACAAATACGCAGGAAAAGTATGTGTTAGGGTAAATTAGCACACATTTTCACTTAAAAACTACATACCAACTATTCAGAAGCAGTGGTAGCCTTTTTCATGTTTTGTGTCAATGTTTTTATTGATACTACATAATTTGTTGTTTCATTGATTAGTCTTAATCCTCCTGCATGTGAGGTTTCCAGTTCAATCCCATGCTTGGCAAGTTGGAAGTTTTTCAGGCATGGGTTCTCCTGAAGTGGCCACTCAAGATTTGGGAATTTGCCCTCCACACTTACAGGAAGTGATTGGCTTTAAGAAATACCATCCCAAAACAGCTGCACAACTGATATGTATAAATATATTAACTTGGTTCTTGTTTAACAGAATTGGATGGTAGGGTGATTTGCTTAAATGAAAACTTGGTGAAACCAGAAACATGGGTGATTTACATAGTTTAGTACTATCCACATGTTAAAGAACAACTATTATTTAAAGTAGCCTATGTAAACTAAACATTTTCCCCCTACATTTTTTTAAATTTTAAATTTACAATTTTTGAGATAAGATGTGAAATGTATGAGTTTATGCTTGATTGAGGAACCTAACCATGGAATTACGTTGTTTATCATAGGGAAATGTAATTTAATTAATAAGCGTTTTGCATAACAAGACACCTACTGGGAACATAACCCGTCTGTTAAACATAGATCTACTGTACCTACCATAGGCATGCGCAAGGGGGGAGCAGGGGGTGCAGCTGCATCCCCCATTGCATCTTGTCAACAGGAGAGTAAAATAAAATATCTTGCCAATTTCATATTTTTACTTGACAGTTTGCATGTTTCGAACTAACATTAAATTAATATTAGGATTAATGTAATGTAGACTATTTGTGATTACTATATTTAAATATATTCTAACTTTTCATTTTTAATCTCACAAAAGTGTACCCTCATTTCGCTGTTTGCACCCCCTGTTACCTAATCCTGTGCACGCCTACGGCTTTTAATATTTTTGTCTTTCATCATTTTGCATAAGTACCTGCTTATTTTATTATGTGTATATATTCATATTTAAATTTAAATCCATTTTAATTATTTCTGCTGAACATTGCAAGCATTTTCTAAATAATTTGTTCATAGTTAAGATTATAAATAAAATGTAACATCTACAAACTGCTGAAATAAAAACTTTATTTTGCACTGCATCGTGATTCAGTTAATCCAGAAATTTCCTAAAATAATTATTCTGGTAATTGGGACTCTAGTGTAAATAACAAACATAAAACAACCATGTAAGGTTTTGTTCTTAAATTACGAACAAAGTGTTTTGAAATATAAATGAACATAATTGGCCAACTAGATTTTTACCATTACTAAACACAGTTCATGCTGATGTAGGAAGAAAGATGTATCTACTCTGCACAAACAGGAAGCATTCAAATCACCCACTTATATCTATTACAGGAATATTTCCCTTCCCATCTTAATTTTATTATTTTACACCAAATCATGAATTTTTATAAGACTTCACCTACAAACCATAATGCACTTTACTTTATTTTTTTAATGTAGGCCATAAAATTGTGCTGGATGATGCTGCTGGTCTGCTGGTATTCTCAGGGATCTCCTGTTACCTATGCATTTTCATTCCTGTGCTGCTCCATTCACACCTCAGTTCACCCTCATCCGTTCTCAAGACCTCATTGTTGAGTCACCCAAACCTGTCCACTTCACTTTTCTGTACCAGACCTTTCAGTGAAAGATTCTAAATTAATTTTTTTTGTGTGTGTGCAGAACTCAAGTCAAGTGGAAGATAATTGGATTCCCAATACGGATTGACAGCAAGAAGTATGCTCGCAATGCATTCTACTTCAATCTGTGTTTTGTTTGTGATGCGTGGGCACGAAGTGTCCAGTACGAGCCGGTGGTCAAGAAGCTTTCGGATTACTTGGTAATTATTCATGTTCCAACTGCAGATAATCACTACCACTTTATAAATATATCTTACTTATAGCATGCAGCATAATGATTTTTCTACTTATTATTCAAACTTGAGTGTGACCAATTCAGGATTTTTTTGCATTTGGGAAAAGTGGTGGGTGTCGTCAATAATTAATCATTTTAGTTAGAATGCACCCAGCTGTGTTACCTTAGCGTGTCACTTTGTTTCATCTCTCCAAGGGCATTACCTATACCGTGATGCCCTTCACTATGCAACAAATACATGTTACTGCTGGGGCAGAGGCGTAACTGTGGAGCAGTAATACTGTGTTTGTAACCCACTCCTTGCCCCTGAGGTTAGCATTAATTAGTATTAAAGTTATTAATACTATTTATAAACCTTCAAGTGTGATAAAAAATATGTAGTTTCTGTAAAAAGTGGTCTCCTATTATTATTCCTTAGTCGCATATGTGTCAGCTTCTGCTAATGCCGGTGAAACCTCGCTCCCTTCCTGTCAATCACTGTAACACCTCTCTTGAGAAGTTTCATGTAAATAAATCGACTATAAATTGAGGTATAAGTGAGCCACAACTTTGTAATAAGTGAGTGTGGCCTGTCGAGCATTACAATTGTTTGTAAGTGGCCAGATGGTGAAACTAATATAATAACCCTGCCCAACAGGCTGAAGACAAGTCCCCAACAGTAACTCTTGAGCACCAGAATGATGTAAGCAGGCGCACATGTACCCATAAAATATATTGCAAGCTTGGATACATGGCAGATTGGGAAGGAGGGGGAGGGAGGAAGGGAGGGACTAGTCTTCACACAGCATTGTGTGACTTTTCCTCCCTGTCTCAGTTTCTGCAGCGGAACATAACTGTCGATAGTGAGGTGCCAGCATCCCGTTATGCGGTGACCGCTTGTACATACGCCAGTATTGCCGTTTGTGTGTTGTAAATACAATGCCATCACTTCTGGCAGCCTTTACTACTCAGTTACTAATATCCCATTGTTGATGTAGTTTTGACACGTATACTAACAAGTAACCAAATGCCATCATATCATCTGTACCACAGGTAGCACACAGCAGGGTTCTCAAACCCTGGCCGGTGTTGTTTGGTAATGGACTGCATAGGTGGGGAGTCGAGACCATCATCCTCAGATGGGTGGCATATAACACAGCAATCTATGTACATATTATAATATTCAGCCTCATTAAATCAATTCACCAAACATTATGAAGTTAGACATTTTTCTTTTCTTCTATGTTTTTTCAGTGCTTGATTTTCTGTTTTTATGTGTAGTTTGTAAAGGCCTGTGAATGTTTTCATTTTCTTGTGATTTCCTAGTGAAACTTGAATGATGCATCATGTATAAATCAAGTACAAGTATGTTCCACCCTTGTCAACATTCACTGCTGGTAATGCTTCTGAGTTTCAGACAGCATGCAGACATTATCACCTGAACCCAGTGTGGCTGACTCCTATAAGTATTTTTGCATCTAGCACCTTCTAGTGTTCAGAAATTATATATATAATTCAGTTTTAAGTAATTATGGTACACTAGCTTCATTAGTGTATGTGTTAACCCAAGTGACTTGTCTTGAATGAGGGAGTCTTTGAGTAAATGTTGTTACATCATTGTACATTACTGGAGCTTCAAATTACTGGATGACTTGCATGATCTGTATGTGTCACGGATATGTTTGTATTTTGTTCATGTGTCCACAAAAAATTTAAAGGAGACAAAAAATTTTGCAATGTCATTTTTTAAAAATGTTTTGTGTCTCGTATTTGTAGTACCCTTGAATAGTCAGTTCTGTCATTCCGGGTGGGATGTTTTTTTAAGTTTTTATACCTATTTCATTTATCGAGCTGTTCTTTTAGAAAATAAGTAATCATTTAGCAGTTTATTTATCAAATGTTTTCCATGAAAATATTTACTTCTAAAAACAGAGTAATGTAAGTGTTTCATAATGTGCAGATAACCATGGAACAGGAAAAGCATTTCTTGTCGAGTACCAGTCCGAACAACAGCCAGCGGGCTCGTCTGCCGGCCATGTTCAAGCAAGTATTGGAGGACTTGAATACACACAAGATGTGCACTCTAACAGGTCAGCAACATTACCAAACTAAAGTAGGACTAAAGTTTTAATGGAGAAGGCATTCGTACAACAACACTACAATTATAGCATATTTCGTAAAGTATGCTCCAAAGTGTGCATGTTTCCAAAAGTGTGTTCCCATCATTTGTTTGTCCCATGACAGCAAAAAATACCATGTGAACATATGCCTGGAAATGTTTCTCTTGCCCACATAAGCCCCCAAATTCTTGGAATAATTGAAAGAGATTTGTGGACAATGTTCTGCCAAACTTCGTTACAGAGTTTCTTGTGTTGTTACAAGTAATAAATGCCACATGTATAGGTGTCTAGAAGTTATCCAATTTTCTGTTAAGAGTTGCTTAAAATTCGCGTGAAATTTGTAAATTTCTCTGGTGATGAAATGAGGAATTTTTGAACACATATTTGTTTTGTTTTTTCCCTCCCATATGATAGAGAAGTAGCCTCCAAATCTGAATTAAAAAGAATATATATCGCAAGTTATTTTCCTAGTCTTTGAATCATTTTTAAGTACATCATTAGTGTGACAATACAGAGAAAAGAAAGAATGCGACAAGACAGCATCACATGTGGCACAGAAGAAGAAAACCTTAGTACATTAATAGAGAGAAAATAAAAAAAATGAAGAAAGAATGTGCGAGACAAAAGAAGAAAATCTTCAGTACCTCGTTGGACAACCTCGTGTGGGAACTCTCTCCTGGGCACTCGGCTGGAAAGGTAGCACATGAGGCTACTGGATGTCTTCACCGTACCAATGTGTATTGTGAGAGCCACAAGTTGTGGCGGCTCACCTCCCTAGATGCCTGTACTTCGGCCGCCGGCAGCAGTCAATATTAGTAACGGCCCGGCTGTATACAAACTGTTACAAAAATATTCTGTGCGCATCAGCAAACGCACAACTTATGATACAGAGGCTGATGTTTTTAGCACGGCATCAGGAGCTACCTTTCCCCTCGCTCTCTGCTTCTCTGCTCCCCGTAAATTCACCCACCAGGATTTGTGGCACTAACAGTAACCACTGGCCTTTTCATTATCAGTGGTGAAGAGTGATCATGTGTGATGGTTCCTCAGTTCGTCACAGTAGTAGGGAAATGTAAGCCAATGTAAAGTGAGATGGGGATTGTTGTGCTCGCCTGCATTTCTGTAAACTCTTTCATGGTGGTCACCCATCTACATTGCTCCCGGATGACGTTACAGCAAAGAAAGGTGAAATTGTTGACATGTTAATGGCAGAACATGTAAAGACAATTAAAACCACAGATTTTTCCAACTAGGCATTTGGAAATGCTTCTTGTAGAAACAAAAAAAAAAATATTTTAACAAATAACTTGCTTATCTTATTGTTTCTTATGTTTTGTGTACCTAACATACCTTTTAATATTCTGATGTCACGATATCTGTGTGTACACTTTCTTTTTAAAATGTAAGAACTGTACACATAAGTTGAAAATATAGACATGGTAGTTTGAGAAACACTTAATACCTGGGATGAGGTTAAATACAGCGAAGAAAATCTGTAATAAAAGCTTAAGAATTTGTTTTATTCCTCAAAAGCTGTTTTTTCTATTTATTTAAGGGAAAAGGTTATAAAAGTAACAGCTTACTAGCGTAAAACGCTTAGCCCTATTTAGTGTCAATTTTGTGGACCTAGTCTTGTAATTTTTTTGTAACATCCATCTCAGTAACTTAGAAAAAAGGGGAAGGGCAAATATGAAGGCAAGATCATATTTGATAAACATTTCTAAATCATGCATTTTAGTGTTTTGAAAGTAAAAATTTAGTTTCTATGTAACTTAAAATTGTTAGACTTATGAAAGCTAACTAGAGACAAATCAAAACAACTTAATTTTATTAGAAATTGCTATGTTTGAAAAATACAGTGTAATATAAACCAAACTTTGTGCTAAAGGGACTCAGAGCCTCACCCAAATAATTTTATGTTTTATTTGTGTGGCTTAACATCGGGACATGTTATTATTTAGGCATACGATGTGAATATAGCTTAAATATGATGCATGTGCTTTTGAAACAAATGTGAGAAGTTATATTAAAGTAATTAAAAAATATATATACCAAATCCCGTTTGTTAGGCCTAACTTAAAATGTATAAACACACAAAATGTAAAATTTACATTCTGTGGCTAAATTTTTTATAAACTTATGTGTATACCTTCATTATTATGAAATACGTTAACATATTTTTTTATGCTCATGTCTACATCACATACGAATTGCTAACCGCGTTGTGGTGTGTATTAAACAATACCATAGTACCGTAATGTAGGTTAGGTCAGATGTAAATAGTAGACATTCAGAAGTCCAGTGTTAAAACTACCTACATAGGGGAAACACAAGCACGTTAAATATAATTATNGGGGAAACACAAGCACGTTAAATATAATTATGTACGTCAACATGGTCTTCGCAAACAGAAAGAACTGATTTTGACGAAACATCTTCAATGTCTCACCTAACTGCGTTAAACCACGTCTTCCTGTTTGTTTCGTTTTTTGTAACTAACAAATATTTTATCAGGTGTTTTGCGAAATGTATTAGTACACTGCGGTACAATAAACCATTTTGATGATTTTGGTATNTTGACGAAACATCTTCAATGTCTCACCTAACTGCGTTAAACCACGTCTTCCTGTTTGTTTCGTTTTTTGTAACTATCAAATATTTTATCAGGTGTTTTGCGAAATGTATTAGTACACTGCGGTACAATAAACCATTTTGATGATTTTGGTATNCAAATATTTTATCAGGTGTTTTGCGAAATGTATTAGTACACTGCGGTACAATAAACCATTTTGATGATTTTGGTATATTTGACTCTTAATTTTCTTTTTTCCATTACTTCAAACAATTTCTATTTAACCAAATATGCATCACCGCTAAAGTAAACAAACCTGGTGGCCGAGGTTGTATCTGACTTGTGATGTCACGCAGTTAGCAGGCACATTTTGGTGGGCGTTTCAAACGTAAAATTTTCATTCAGTCATAACTTCTTCAAAACTAATTTTTAAATGGTTATACTTTGTAAATACATTTCTAACACATAAATGATTGAAAACCAAGTGCCAGTAAAAATTTAGCATGTTGCCTATTCATTTGGGTACAGCCAATGAGAACTGGAAAACTTCCTGAGTTGAAATCCACCAACCTGCAACAGTGCTATCAACTCTTTTTGCAGTGCAATGGCTTCAGTCACACTGGCTGCCCCCTTAACATCATCTACATACACATTTGTCTACAAGATGTGAGCAGTGAGCGGCCTAAGGAAAACTGTGTTGCTAATCTTCTGCAAGTTGTTTTGAGTGTACGGATGGCTAGGTATGGGGCTGAGGACACTCCATACATCACTGTGTGTAAGAAATATTCCCTTATGGGCTCGCCTGGGGAGTTACACAACACTATCCGCTGATAATATTGATGTTTACTCTCACGTATCTGCCTATGCATCTGCTTAATATCAGCTGTGAAAACTGCTTCTGGAATATGGAACTGTAGTAAAATCTCACTGATATCTGTCTGAAGTTTGGGTCCAATCAGCAGCATGACATTAAGACTGCCACCATGTTGCATCTTGGTGGATGGATTGAAGACAACATGAAGTATTGTGGCTGTACTGTCTTCCTCGATTACTCCATGATGCAGCAGATAGTATGCAAATTTCAAGTTCTCTTGTGGGTTGTCTACCAGTTCCATATGACCACACTGCAAGTAGTATTCCATGAAAGCTACATACTCTGAATGAATTTGTGGTTGCTTGCATCATTCCAAACTCCTTAAGCAGTGTATTGGCATATTCTCTTGACTCGCCTACTTCAGGTTTCAGATGACGGAATGGCTGTGATACTACATAACGACCTGATGGTTGTCGACGATGGGTTGCTTCAAAAACTGACTCGCACATTTTATCTTCCGGGGATACAAAGTTCTTTGCAGGAATGTGATCTACTGCCCAAAACCTCTGTACCAACAAAGTCACTGAAGGTTCTGATGATGCCCAATGTACTTTCCTAGTCTGACCCATCAATACCCAACAAAAAATAGTTTCTTAAGTCCACTGGGGTGTATGCATCCTTAACAATTGTGTTGCCTGTTAAAATGTAGGGAAACATGTCAGCCCCAATCACTACATCAATGAGTGCAGGGGTGGCTAAAAGAGGGTCAGCCAGTTGTAGGTGTGCAATATATTCCCAGTTGGTACTACACACTGGAAATGTTGGCAATTCACTGGTGATATTTTGCAAAACATATGCAGTTAATGGGAACTGTGGTGTTTGTTTTCCCACAGGTTTTATGCAACATTCAGTTTCTCCTCTTGCTGTGTGGAGGGAGATCTCAGAAAGCCCATGAATAGCAAGATGTACCTTTCTGCGAACTAGACCCAAGCGCTGAACACAGTCCTCTGTTATGAAGCTCGACTAGTTAGCAGAGTTGAGAAGTGCTCGCACTGTGTGGTAAGCCCCAAGTCTATCTTGCACATCTACCATAGCTGTGGACAACAGCACACTTTGAGGATCATGTCCTGCACAAGTTTGGGCAGCAACAAGGGTAACAGATGGGGAATGGTTTACAGACCAAGAAGTTACTGGATTATTATTGGGTGGACCTCCACTTGCAAAGTTGCCAGGTACTGTCTCACTGAAATGAAGTAAAGTATGATGTCTAGCCTGGCATGATGAACAGCTGACTTTTGATTGACTTTGTTTTGCCTGATGAGAAGCTGCCAGGCAGTTCAGGCAGTCTCAGATACCTGACAACATGATAGCACTCTATTGTGGGGTAGTCTAAAAACTGTGGACATTTATACAGCTTATGTTCACCACTTGGTCTTAGATACCAGCTTCTAGGCAGCAGGTAAGGACACGGATTCTGAAGCTTGATGATGAATCTTCAAGAATGATAAAAACTAACTTAATATAGGTGTCACTTATTTGCATCACCACTAATGTGCATTCTCACTGTTGCCATAAATGACTGTTCAACTTCCTTTCCAAAAGATACAATAACAGCAGGTCCCAAGCATCAATATTTAAATTTAATGACCATAATGCTGCCACATGCCCCATCAATAATGACACAAAGGTGGTGACAATGGCTGAACTTGACAAAGAAACAGTTGAGGTTTGCATCATCACATCTAAATGATGAGACACTATGAGTCTTTTGTTGTTGAATCTCTTGTCGAGTAACTGCCAAGCAAGAACAAAATTATCTGCTGTCATTGGCAGAGCTTGAATCAATGACAATGGTTCAGCTGACAGTGAAGATTTCAAGTATGACTGCTTTTCAACATTGCTTAAATGTTCATTACTCACCACTATTGTATAAAACAAATTGGAGAAGTTAATCCATTCTGTTGGCTTTCCAGAAAATGATGGTAAATGGATTGTAGGAAGCGAAATACGAGATTCCTGGAGAGGCGACTGCACTTTCATTTTTTGTAGGCTCTTCCTGGATGGTNTGTTGGCTTTCCAGAAAATGATGGTAAATGGATTGTAGGAAGCGAAATACGAGATTCCTGGAGAGGCGACTGCACTTTCATTTTTTGTAGGCTCTTCCTGGATGGTTGCTAGAGCTGACATAACCCCATAATAGAAGTCAAAGTCTTCTAACCGCTCATTATGGAGGCCTTCATCAAAATTTTCCTTGTCTTTCATGAGTAACTCTAAGCATAAGTGGTCATCTTCAAATCCAGCTCGTATCTGCGGCAAATCCCGACATGTTGCAATGAATAATTGTTTTTGAGACAAATTGTATACAACTGCTTCAGTTAATGATGCTGCCCTGAGTAATCGATTCTCAGCACACTGCAGCAGCCTTGTCAACAGTTAGATCTTGTCATCCATTATAGACCTCGCCCGAATATCGTTAGTCTGAACAAGTTCGAGACATCATTCGTATCGGTAAAGGAACAAAGGTTGCTTAACAAAACTTTTCGTCAATGAAAATTATTTAAACATGAATAACGCCACCAACCACAAACATGATACAAACAAAATACAAATTACATAACACCACAGTTTTTTAAATCATTCTTCACTTAGAACATGCTGCAACTGCGCCACAATGACACGAACAACACTACTGGTTTCTTCCAGCCCGAGTGGACCAAATGCTGCGTTGGCAATGACGCATTCCTCCGGAGGACCATAGTCATTACTATGATGAAAGTTTAGTGTTCAAAGGAATGTTAATTCCACTATTAAATGAAATGAGTGCAGATGAGAACAACACCTTTATTCCTCACCTGCACCATATTGGCGAACACACTGACATAAACAAAACAAAAACACTAGCAACCATAAGCACAATCAAAAGTCCCAACATTAAACAATGACTAATGGTCAGAATTTTTGCAATTTCATCTACCATCACTCAGCGATTTTCCATCACTGAGTCTTCAACTGCTGCAGTATTCTCTGGCGTCACAACTTGTGTCTGACCCTGGCAAGTAGCATTTATTACCAAAGTCACGCCATTCCTGAACTTCCTACTCCAATCGTACACTTGATACTGCGACAAGCACGCATCACCTTACTCAATCATCATTCATTGATGAATTTCAATAGGGTTCACACCTTTATTACTCAAAACCCGAATAACAGAACATTGTTCTTGTTTTGTATCATTAAACTGGTACTGTCTTGCCACCTGAAGGCTGTTCCTTGAANCCGAATAACAGAACATTGTTCTTGTTTTGTATCATTAAACTGGTACTGTCTTGCCACCTGAAGGCTGTTCCTTGAAGCATTTGTAACAGTACAGTCTGTCCTCTATTTTCATACATAATGTGTTCCTGAAAATGTGTGTGAAATTTGAATAATATATACGCATGTAATAAGAGGGGTTCTGTTCCAAAGTTACAAGAATATTTNGAAAATGTGTGTGAAATTTGAATAATATATACGCATGTAATAAGAGGGGTTCTGTTCCAAAGTTACAAGAATATTTAAAAAAAAAAAAAAAATTAATTTTGGTAGAAAGATAATGTATTTTATTAATAAACATGTTATTTTTAACAAGTATTTCATTGAAACACGAATAATTACACATGTGCAATACTTTCTTACCNAAGTATTTCATTGAAACACGAATAATTACACATGTGCAATACTTTCTTACCTGAAATGTTGATTTTCAACACCTGTATATGTATTTGATTGTAGGTATGATGTGAATAAATAAAGTAATTAAATATACTTCCTACTTTCTGTAAAACTGTTGTACAAATGTAGCATTTTATTTTGTAGGTTATAACAAACTATGTTATAGCCAATAATAAATGTTCCTGAGTTGATCAACCAATCAGCAGTAAAGCGGCCACACAGGTAAAAAAGTTTTTCAGATTCGTATATTATTTTAACAGACACACTCATTTGTATTGTGCCAATATGACAGCCATATCTAAACATTCATAACATGTAATCCACGAAGGCTGGAAAACATGGCAGGCAGTGTTAGATGGCAACTAACAGTTGTGTTGGTAGGTTGCTAGATGTACGAAAGACCAAATCGGTTGCATGAAAGTTGATTTAGAGGTGATGATATGTCATGTTTGAAAGAGCGAGTTGTAAGAATCTTGAAAGTATGAAAATCGAGTACTGCCTGTACTGCGAACTTACAGGACAAAAGCATGCAATTTTCCATTTTCATTGCAATTTTAACAAGGTTTTCATTTGACTCGCCCTCTTAGTAATGAACAATGATTTTTTTAAAAGGTTTATCTGAAAAGTGTTCATTTTACCATAAACAACTTATAACTAAAATGATAAACATCAAGGTGGGGGCTGTAGAGAGTTAATTTTAAATGAAAATGTGTGATACAAAGTTACCCCAAATGACAGTATAGTTTCTGTTCACGTGTATCAGAATTNTTAATTTTAAATGAAAATGTGTGATACAAAGTTACCCCAAATGACAGTATAGTTTCTGTTCACGTGTATCAGAATTGTGTGGTTGCTGTCTGCAGCAGGAAGACAGTTTGTGACACAGAGTTTGTGAAGTGTGGAGTTGAGCTGAGAGAGCAGGCCTCAACATGGGTGCTGTACGTTGTCCAGTACAACAGTAGCGATGTGCGTGGCGTGTTGCAGAAGGCATGACCACGACTCACCTAACTGTGGTGAGGATATCCCAAGATCCAGAGCTTGTTCTCGACCACCAGGTGCCCGTCTTCATAGATGAANTCACCTAACTGTGGTGAGGATATCCCAAGATCCAGAGCTTGTTCTCGACCACCAGGTGCCCGTCTTCATAGATGAACAGAGTTCCTTTGAGCCCGAGCAGTGGGATCTGACAACCAACCAGGTAACACCATTGACTGCTAGAGGCTGTTCGCATTTAACTAAGCATTTTTAAAGCCCTTCTTAAAAGTTACTTTTCTCTTTTGTTTTTATCCTTCCACCGCATGTAAAATTTGCATTACCATGGACCTGATCACTTTATCCANTCACCTAACTGTGGTGAGGATATCCCAAGATCCAGAGCTTGTTCTCGACCACCAGGTGCCCGTCTTCATAGATGAGCAGAGTTCCTTTGAGCCCGAGCAGTGGGATCTGACAACCAACCAGGTAACACCACTGACTGCTGGAGGCTGTTCGCATTTAACTAAGCATTTTTAAAGCCCTTCTTAAACGTTACTTTTCTCTTTTGTTTTTATCCTTCCACCGCATGTAAAATTTGCATTACCATGGACCTGATCACTTTATCCATGTGTCAGTCACGTGAAAACATGAAGTCTGAAATATGTTACTAATATGCCAATTTGTACGCAAAAGAGTAGGAAGCAAATCACAAAAAAAAAAAGATATAGCTGTTCTCTTTTTTTAATGTGATTTTCATCATAGTAAAATATTAATAAATCCAACAGTTATTATTTTAAAGTGCAATTTTCTAAGTTTGTGAATAGGAATTTACCTTCAGTTCCTTACAGATAGACTTGTAGTTTGAGATGAGCGGTTTGGCCAGTGCTTAACAGAGAGGTCTAGAGTATTGGTGAGGATGTGAGGTGAAGATGGAGCAGTGGGAGATTGCAAGGGCAGAGGAAGTGCAAGCGCCCTGGGAAAACCTGCTGGCAACTGCAACACCTTCCATGTTTCCCACGTGCAAAAATCTTGGTGACCCCACCGGGAATCAAACCCAGCATAGTCTTAATTTGTTTTAAGTTTGTAGTAATGGTAAATAAGGTTAGGTAAAAAATATGCTGTGGTGGGAATAGGCAGCTAGGCTACAGATTACATTATGAGAAGTAGATAATGCGCAAGTACTCGCAGGGTGGTACTGTGGATAGACACACACAAAAGTCGGATGAACACGCTTCCCATGAAGATGTACATGAAAAATGTGTGTGTGGGCATGTGTAAGAGTATGTTGATGGTTGTATTGAACATCATTCTGAAATTTTGANATGAACACGCTTCCCATGAAGATGTACATGAAAAATGTGTGTGTGGGCATGTGTAAGAGTATGTTGATGGTTGTATTGAACATCATTCTGAAATTTTGACATATTACTTTTAAAGGTTCTTCCATATATTGATGGCTTCAACCATGTGTCGAGGATTGCTGTAGAAGCAGATGTCGACATTAATCTTGTCAAATCATGCGTGCAGAACTTGGTGTAAGTTTATATTAGTGATAATTATTTTTAAACTCAAAGACATTATTATAGATTCTGGGGGTAGTTTTAGTTTAATGCATTGTGGCTTGAAGCAGTTTTTGTTGTGTTGACTAAAGTTACTTTGCTTGCCTTGTAGGTACTATGGTGTGATAACTCTGATTCCAATATTCCAGTACTCCAATGTGTATGCAGCAACAACGAAACTGCGCATGTTGTGTGAAGNTGGGAGATTGCAAGGGCAGAGGAAGTGCAAGCGCCCTGGGAAAACCTGCTGGCAACTGCAACACCTTCCATGTTTCCCACGTGCAGAAATCTTGGTGACCCCACCGGGAATCAAACCTAGCATAGTCTTAATTTGTTTTAAGTTTGTAGTAATGGTAAATAAGGTTAGGTAAAAAATATGCTGTGGTGGGAATAGGCAGCTAGGCTACTGATTACATTATGAGAAGTAGATAATGCGCAAGTACTCGCAGGGTGGTACTGTGGATAGACACACACAAAAGTTGGATGAACACGCTTTCCATGAAGATGTACGTGAAAAATGTGTGTGTGGGCGTGTGTAAGAGTATGTTGATGGTTGTATTGAACATCATTCTGAAATTTTGACATATTACTTTCACAGGTTCTTCCATACATTGATGGCTTCAACCATGTGTCGAGGATTGCTGTAGAAGCAGATGTTGACATAAATCTTGTCAAATCGTGCGTGCAGAACTTGGTGTAAGTTTATATTAGTGATAATTATTTTTAAACTCAAAGACATTATAATAGATTCTGGGGGTAGTTTTAGTGTAATGCATTGTGGCTTGAAGCAGTTTTTGTTGTGTTGACTAAAGTTACTTTGCTTGCCTTGTAGGTACTATGGCGTGATAACTCTGATTCCAATATTCCAGTACTCCAATGTGTATGCAGCAACAACGAAACTGCGCATGTTGTGTGAAGNGTGATAACTCTGATTCCAATATTCCAGTACTCCAATGTGTATGCAGCAACAACGAAACTGCGCATGTTGTGTGAAGATAAAGATCTGCAAGAAAGATGCCTCAGATATGTTTCAAAGTCAGGTTACGTATAAGCCTGTATTGTTCTGTGATTGGTGTGTCGTGATGTGGGTGTTCTCTGGCCAAAAGGCAATCATTTGGGAATTGTTTGTAGCCAGAGAACTGCCCGCGTTGCGAGATGTGTTCCGTATGTACAGCAGCATGTCGCATGGTGTCACCATACGAGACCTCTGCATCCGCCTCAACCCACATCCTCTCAGGATTAATGAACGCAAGCTGATCCTCTTTGGAATCTTGGAAGGACTTATTCGACGAGTGTACAAGGTAAACTCAAATTACTTAGTTATCTTATGTCCTTTGGTGTAAGTAAGGGATGTAGTACATAGATATACTGTTCCACTTAAGCTATACTGTTACATTTGGGCTGGAATTCATACTCAAAGGCTTGTTTGGCAAATATGTCGTACTTTATGAAGTAATACTTATTTGAGCAGTGAATTCTTAATGAAGTAATTATCAAACCTTGATTTTACAGACACTCACGGTTCCCCAAAATTTGCCTGTATGACTGAGTTGTCCATATGAACTGAAACAGCAGAATTTAAATTTCGACCCG
>NQII01001406.1:88193-136195 GCA_002778355.1 Clitarchus hookeri
TTTTATATTGATGAAATGTAAATTTACCTATTAGGGTAAACTATTCTTATAGGATATTCACGGTAAAGTGAGCTCTTTTGAAAGTCCTCTCATTTGGAATAATAGTCAATAAATATATTTTATTTTAGCCTTAGATGTTAGATGTTAACTTCCGAGTGTGGTGGAATCTACACACTGAGTTTATTACCTACATGGCAAAAAATTTTAAAAAGGTGGTTAAAAGGTAAAAAAAAATGGCTGAAAGTAAAAAGTAACTAGGGCCTCAGAAGTGCTCACTTTACCATCAACAGCCTAAAGTAAAATGATACCCCTGTTATGCAGAAAAGACTTCTGAGCGAGTTAAAATTAATTGAGAAGCAGACTGCAAGGTCGTATAAGCCAAGCCTAACAACAGTTTCGATACGGCCCCTGTTTACATTTCCCATGAAGAAATAAAATGTTTTACGTTAATAAATTAATAATATTTTTTTAACACGTTGACAGTAGACATTTTCACTATGTGCAAAAATATTTTTAAAAAGAAAAACAAATGCTGGTGCAATATCATCACCTTGGTAGCAAATTACCTTCTGAAAAATTTAATCACAGAAAAATAAAAGATCAGTGTATTAAAAATAAAGTTATTTTAATTGTTAACCTTGATCATAAAATGTGATAAACTCCGACTGGCTCGGAACAATATTTCTGTAGTATTGAACATTACATTACCACTTAACATTAAATATTATTTTTTCATTGTCCTTACAGTATGGTATATTACAAGAGCATGCACGGTTTCCTTTAGCATTTGGCTAACACACTGCAGGGGCAGTATATATTTCCCACCTATAGTAACATGCAAGATGAGGGAATATGCTGCTTGGAAACACATGTGAACTGTAGACAGTTTTTCTGCTTAATTTTTAAAACATGACAATGGCATTATTAAAAGTGTAACCCCTGTATTACACCCCCTGATTTTACACACGGTTTTTTTTTGTCCCAATGTTTGATTTACAGCATACACTGCATTTTGCAATGTTTTTTCTCAGTCCCTTGAAAAGTGAAAAATAGAGGTTTCACTGTAAGTATTTTCCTTTTAATGACATATGGAAAGGAAAGAGAGGACATTTAGAAAAACATTGTGAATGCGTGCCTGCATCTGTGTCCTGTTTAATTTCAAATTTTTTGCTCGAGTGCGGTGGCCTACCACTGGCTTTCACCCATGTTAGAATCACAATCTAAAAAAGTAAGGTAGGTCATTAAAAGCTTTAGCAAAATCAAACCAAAAAATATATTTACAATTGCAATCCCAGTGAAAGTGCACAATAAAGTCATCAATAAATATATGTAAATTCAGTGTGCAGTCTGTAAGGATAAATATCGGTATATCAGAATCAACATTAGTATTTACGCTAGTTTGTTATAATTTTATTTCAAATAATTGTAATTTGTTTTATTATAAATTTGTGATTAAAATTATAATGTGTGCAATAAAAAGTAAAAACGTGTTTGTTTCATGTTTTAAAAGAAACGTACATGATGTGCACACTTGGCAAAAACATATAAATGGTAATATGAATGTCGTTTCAATGACATCTTGATTAATATACAACCTACAGCATTCACAGTTCTGCAAACATCAAGCTTGAAACATGTGCTGGCTTGTCATGCTACCATTCAGCCAACATAACCTCTGTGTCGGTTTGTATATTGCCAATATGGTTTGGGCACATTCTTGTCGGTAGTTTTTGTAATAGAAATAATAAATTGCCCAGTTTTCTGTATGATTATGTTTTGATTTCTTAATTAGTTCTTTGTCAGCATCAAAGCTATATGTTACCAAATTTTTGCTATACCCTTCACCCATAGAAGCGATGCAAGGAGGAGAGTTGTGCAAGTGGTGCAAATGTACCGCCGAATATTCCCAGACGGAAACGAGGAAAGCTGCGTGCTTCATATTACACGCATGCTGCCCCCAAATTCGCGCAATATGCTCCAACTTCCCCGACCACAGTCAGCCAACGAGTTGGTATAGAGCATGATAAAAAAGAGAGAAACATTAAAGCGCAGGCCGCCCTAGACCCACAAAAAGTGGTTAAGGGAAGAGAGGGGGCAAGGATCCCTACTGCTTCTCCTTCTCCCCCCATCCCTGCACTCCCTAAGTGCCGGTTCTGCCCAGGGAGGAATTTCCACAGAGATTGCCCGACAATGAGCGAGACAGCAATCTGCAACGAGGGAAGAGGGAGCGCCCGATGTCTCCCTCCAGACGATAACCCATGACATGCCAGGCATAGCAATTGGGGTCAATCAGCGAACGGCCGTTGCAGTGTTAGACACAGCTGCCACTGGCAATTTTATAAGGAACAGCCTCCTCATGCCAAACCAGCGAGCCCACCTGACAACCACCGACCAAAGGGTCCAGCTGGCCCAGTCAGACCGCTTCCTCCAGGTAGAAGGAAAAATAAGGCTTGTCATCTGGATGGGAAATAAAGCCACTGCAGGGGAGTTCCTAGTGGCCCCATAAATAGAAGAAGAGGTGGTCTTGGGACAGTTCTGGCTACAAGAGCAGCAGTGTGTTTTAGATTGCGGGTAGCGCCAGATTTGTGTCAGAGATTGCGAATGCCTGAAAATCAGCTGGGGACGCAACCATGATAACTCAACCCCTTCTTTGACTCCACCACAGAGTCTGGCGGAACGCATTTGCCTCCTACAGCTGACAGTAGGACGACACCGACCAAGCCGGAAAGCCCAGCAGGAGCTGGGGACCAATCGCCATAAGTGAAGACGCAGACGTCGCCATAATCAGCCAATACCCAAACTTGAAGAGATTCAGCCCATGGAAGTAGCACTTTATACTTTGCCATAGGAAATGACAAGCCAGAACGCTGGCTGACTTCCGAACGTCAACCCAAGAAGCACCCGACTTACGCCAGTAAGAAACCAACGCCAAGCACCCCAAGGAGCGATATTCATCAGAACACTGCCCATGACCCCGACTAACTACGTCAGAAAAGTGGCCGTCATGCACGGCCATATGACCCTGACCGGTTCGGAACTCTCCTGGCAAAGCCCCTTGGACAGGGAGCCCTGCCGACGACCCCAGCCACCCAGCCCAATCAGGAGGAAAGGGAGCCCTAAGAGCCCCTAACTCCTACCTCAGATGGTGACCCCGACCATGTCCACCCAGGTGGATGTGGTGACCTGCAGCGTCTCGACGCCCGACGACGAAGTAGGAGAGCTCGAAGAGTTCCTACATCAGACAGCGACCCCAACCACGTCCCCGCAGGAGGACGTGGTGACCCACAGCATCTTGATGCTGGATGGCTTCGAGACGCCAGCTGCCAACCCAGCTCCCGAGAAGGAGCCCGAAGAGCCCCTACCTCACTACCTCAGACGGCAACCCCGACCGCATCCACTCAGGAGGATGTGGTTACTGACCAGGCCTCAACGCCAGACAGCAGCGAGGCAACTACTATACCACCTTCCGCCCGGAAGGATGAGCCCAGCAGAGTAGAGGGGGCATGGAAGCAAAGAATTTCCTACCTCTGACGGACATCCTAACACTGCCCCTCCAGGAGGAGGGGAAAACCAGTCGTGCCTCGATGTCTGGAGGCCCCGAGCTGGCTACTGCCGAGGACAACCCCGATGAGCCCAGCAGTCAATCCTAGACCAGCTGAACGAGGGAGGTGCCACCCCGCACCTGCCACACCACCTCCCAAGGTCAGCCAGGGCAGTACAGGTCACCATGGCGCTATCCACAACACGAGGCCTTACGCAAGAAGCGAGGCTGCCTGTATAAACCAAGTACTTCCCACACCGAAGTGAAAACCATGCTCAAGGACAGCCATAAAATATGGAAATGGACTGCAGTAACGCAAATTATATTTGAGTGTTTTGTATAGGTGGCCCATACGACAATTGATAGTGAATGTAAATTTAAAAAGGTAACTCATGTTGTGTATTACGTAAGTAGAAGCCGACCCAAGTGACGGAAAGCTTAGTGCCGGCCTAGGTAGCAACTTGTCACTTGTAAAGTACCTAACATGCGACCAGTTAGGAGGCCACAGAGCAGGGCCAGTTAATACGACTTCAGCACCACGGCAGGTAAGCAGTAAGTTGACACATCCCTCATGAGTGGGATTAGAACACATGCCTTAGAGTTTGAGAGTTTTTTTTTCTCACATGTACACCTGTAAATTGGTTTATTTCAGGTTAAAACTCTGTGTGGTAATGTAAATAAAATACAGCCCTCAGCTGACTTGTGTGAGCGACAAGTTTCTTGTAACTAAAGAAGGGATGCAAGCATTCACCCAACACTAGTACATTACGCGTGACAGCTGTCCTCCCCAGGGGGTAAAATCCATTAGCGGGCCGCTCGCCCGACCAGCTCGCGTGCTAGGGAGAGAGAGTTCTACTACGAGAGGGAAAGTGAAAGCCCGCGCATCCGAGAGAAAGAGCGCTGCGCCAAAAGCGAAAGTGGAAGCCCACGCGTCAGAGCAGAGAGCGAGCACAGAAGAAGGAACTCTACAGAAGCCAACACAGACAATTTAGAGTGGCAGTGCCACATCACTCACGCACCATAATTCTACCAGATGAGTCTACGTTGCAACGGAGGGGCGATTTACGAGTGACGTGTATTGGCACGATAATTATTTATGACTCCGCCTCACCTTCATGTGACGTCATGTCACCTCGAGTGAGGTATGAACACAAGACGACTTGCTTCCAGAGCCAATCTGTACACCCCTAGGCAAGGGGCACCCAAGGATACTGTAGCCGAAGCCATCTATGCCATTATGTCAGACGTCACATGTCCGGTAATCACCCAAGCATGCGACAGAAGCCAGCAACGAAATCCAGCAGTGCCCCTAAGCTCGCAGCAGCAACACAACCTGCAAACAAGAAAAACTGCGACTTCCAGCTTCCCTGAGAGAATGTGGCCTGCGCTGCTAAGGGAGGAGCTCATGTCCGATGATATGGTCCATACCGTATAAGAAGGCCACTTTCTGACAGTCAGTGAGTGGCAACTTAATGTATACGAAACAAACAAAGCGCCATTTACAAAATCCTGTATCAGCTGATGCACGAACGAACAAAAGTTAAAATTACGTTGGCTATTCTGAGTGCACTGCCGATGCACATCAGAAAAGCAGAAAATACGCGGATAAGAAAGAGTTCGTAGATTTATTAATACATTTTATTTTACGAGGTCACAAAACAATGGTTGTTAGCGTTAAAAACTAAACTTCGTGATAATGTAGTTATGTTTAGGTGATCAAAATGAAATGCACAATAGAACGATACGACGTGGAAAAGTTTTCTGAAGTTGTGCTAACTTCAGAAAGCTTTTTCACGTCGTATCATCCATCTCAAACCTTGCTTTCAACACGTCCATGATATTAATTCCAAAAGCATACAGAAATATTGCATAATATTGTTGAATTATTTTTTCTAATAATTTGACGAAACGACACGAATTTTAAATATATTTCCAGCCCGTAACATAAGAATTATCAACTTTAAAAAATACGCTATCTGTTGACCATAAAGAGAGTTACTCAAAACTTCGCCGTGACGTGCTGCGCGCTATCTATCGGATATTCTGCGAGCTATTACCAGCCAGAAATGAACCTCTTTTCTGCGTGATATTTAACGAATTTACAAACAAATGCCAATAGTTATATTTTTCCACGAGCTCTGCATAATTTTTAAAGTAACATATATTTCATATACAACGATTTGGAGTACAAGTCATTTATATTCGGCCGGTAATCGTTCGTCTACGTAAATTATACGCCATATTGTTCTCTCGAAACCCATCTCCTTGATTCCGTAGACACGCGTGAATAGTTTTTAAGCAATTCTAACGTTATTCCACGTCACATATTTCCAACTCGAATATATTAGCTATAACGTCCAAAGTGTAATAATAGATACAACAGACCGTCTCGCCAATTTTAACCCAAATTCACTATCTCGGACAAATTAAAAAAGAGTTATCAAATATCTAACATTTTATATTTTTACTTTTATAACCTACTTATATTTTTAGACAGATGTCAGTCTTAAAATATCTTAAAATTTGTTTAGCATTACAGTACAATGAGAAGTGGATTAGCTGACAGCGTGTTGATAAAAAATACAGCCCCGACGTGACGGACCAGCTGATGGCGGAAGGATACGTAGTCAGATGTAAACAGTGGCGCTACTTTCGCCGAGCTGTCAAAAAGTGGCCTTCTTATATGGTACAGAATATACCTGACTAGCCGAAAGGAGCCAAAGGACCTGCAGCCGGCCGACTATGTACGCCAGAGCGCAGCGCCAAAACATCAGTTGTATACTTCCCAGAAGCCCTCTAGACCAGCGTCCAGCGACCCCTGAAGAAGTCTTCTCCCCCTTACACTCATCACCTCTATGGTAGTAACCCCGAGTCTCTTCTGGACAACAATAGAGATAAGTTAGGGTCAGTTAGTCATAGCCATTTAGCTCTTTTCTGCTCTTGTTTAGTTTCAGTACAATTGATAGCTTGGAGATAGTAGGGTAGATCAGTTAACCCACTCCATCCACCGCGTTGTATTTCGCCGGTTGGAGTGACAGGACTGATTCTGGGTGGTCTAACCTCTTCTTGTTACACTTTAGCCAGGGAACTCGTCGTCTGCTCTTACTTTGTGTGGTAGACCGTAGTACCTTTCCCATATGTCCTTCACCCATAGAAACGGTGCAAGGTGAGAGTTCTCTAAACCTAGTCAGTTGCGCTGCAACCTATTGCCTTCTGCCCTTAGCAGCCCCTCCCCTCGGGACTGAGCTCCGACAACTAGTAAGGCCTCACCTCCCAGTCCCCCTAGCACCTCATTTCAGACATCCGCAGAAGATCGCCGGCGAACAGCACCCAATCGTAGTCCGTCTACGACCGAGCCTACCAGTACCCCTGGTCCGTGCTAGTTCGCACTTTGNCTTGATTAAGCCACGCACGCGACACTATCACGCATTTAACGACCTCCCAGAGAGAGAGAGAGAGAGAGAGAGTGATATATATTGTACTTACAGAGGCAGGTTAGAGTTGACAGTTGGCTGTTGTGCAACAGTAAGTGATTTGTTATGCAGCATGAAAACTATTGTTATGGGAGTAACATTATTAATGATTAACTCTGGGAGCCTATAGTTTTGATCAATAATTATAAGTGGGAATTGAAATGGTGATGTAGGCTTACAAAAATGAAACACGTCACTGTAACACTACATAATAACTCAAGGCTGTTCATTATATGTTACTAATATGTATTCTTCAGTTCATATAACTTCAGTAAATGTTGACAGAACTTGTGCCCAATGTATACAGAATGTAAACAGTAAATGCCCTTCTTTGAAAACTATTGTCAGCTTATGGTTATCGGTAAAAGAATAATCTTTAAATGCAAATGAAAACATCTTTGCAAAAAGTACTGGTTAAAATTATTGCATAGCATTTTCAGGTGAAACCATATGTTTTTAAATACTACAGTGATGATAGGTGTAACTGTTTTGAGCCACTGATAATCTTGATCAAATTTCTGTGATCCTAGATAGCGTTGGAAACGCAAGAGAATTGCAGCAGATTACTGTTGCATAGTCGGTGACCCTGTTGGAGGTCAGGCTTGGTGAAGCATTTGGCCGT
The DNA here is from genome assembly GCA_002778355.1 of Clitarchus hookeri. Taxonomy (NCBI): domain Eukaryota; kingdom Metazoa; phylum Arthropoda; class Insecta; order Phasmatodea; family Phasmatidae; genus Clitarchus; species Clitarchus hookeri. The sequence goes on from NQII01001406.1 coordinate 95,830, forward strand.
CACCGTGTTGTGTTTGACAGAATATCTGTGCGTCATTAAGAACCAATATTACTTAATTTTAGTATTAGGCCTGAAACAGTACTGGTAAATATATGATGCCCATTTTATATATATCTGGTTGGAATTGTACGTAATATTGCCAGTCCTGATTCTAAGCAGAGGGGTGATTTTGGAGGATTCAAATTTGTTAAAAAGGTCTCCTTATGGCAATTGTCAGGACCTGGAATATGCTTTTAACTGTGGATTCTACCTTGACAGTAAAATATAACCATCACTAGTCAACATTTCTTTAAGTGTATGATGTGATTACACCTCATCTCAAGGCTTGTGCTAACTATGACTAGTCTTCTGGCAAGAATGGTTTTTGTCAGAGCTGTTCCTATGCACAGAAATTGTCTGCAAAGTTTTATCTTCCTAATTTTTGCATGGTTAAGGAATTCTTATTTTACAACACGCTAACATTCCACTTTTAAAAAAATGCCAAGACACAGTTGTTTAGAGCTTATTTTAAAGTTTGGGAGATATCACATTGTATCTCTTGGGAAACTTTTATTGATCAAAAATGATGTGCACAATAGTTTGGTGTGATCTTACATGTTTGAACTTGAGTCTCACGCTTGTTACTTTGTGAGCAACCATGATGTATGTACTGCATGTTGGCAGATCCCGGTGTACGTGAGCGAGGACTATGCCGACCACTCGCCCTCGAGTGGCGTGCACAAGCACCTCACAGGACTCAACTCCATGGATGAAATATGCTGTGCCTTGGGCATGAGCAACCAACACTTGGAGGACTACGTCGAGAGAGATCCCAATATTGTCGTCATATGGAAGTAATGCAGCGGGCTGCTCGCAACTTGCCTCTGTCAACATACTGTACTTATTAACGATGTACAAATGTAGCAGGCAAGGGTGGAAGACCTGATGTTACCATGTTGTCTATACTTTTTTGTGCCATTTTGTAAAAATAAAAAAATCTGTGATTTCCTTTTTAGTGTGCAACATGAAAATATTCACAAACACCACAGTTTATGGAAAGTGTATTTTGGAAATAACTAATACAGAGTATATACCTAGCTGTTCACAATCCTGAACATCCAGAAATATCACATTCTTGAAGTGAATGAAAAAATTAAAATTCACAATAGGAAAAAACTGAAAATTTTCCTGGCAAACACATTTTGTAAAAAAATTTGTACCAATAGACATTTGTTTAGTTGTAGAATGTGCATTCATGAAAGGACATACCATGACACTATTTAGCCATCTTCAAGTCACAACATTTACATCTGTTTAAAACAAAACTTTATTTGGTTAAACTCAAAACAAGCTCGATGCCTCCGTCAAGTTGAAGATGAAGTTGTCATGCACTTAATATTACACTGCTTACACACGTTGAAATTGTGGCGAGACTGTAAGCCATCTCGCACACCTGCAAAGTATATTAGAAAATTGTGGGTGGTGCTACAAGGGGGTGTAGCGTCCTCTGTGTCCCGGAGGACAATGAATAAACACTCACTAAATTTGGTAAAGCTGTTTACTCCCGTACTTGGTATATGTTCAGGAAGTGGACATGTGAATACTTAACAACGGACCCAGCACTTACGGCTTGCCAGTGACCTTTGCGTAAAAATTACCTAAGTCAACTTGGTATTATGGAGATACGCAGTAGCGTTAAACATTCAGGTGGGAGTGCAGGCGGTACTCCCCTTGGTACAGAAAAGAAACAAAAGGTTCCGGTGAACTACGTTGCTATTGTATTTAAGTGAGATCAGCCTAAATGTTGGCACCGAGGGGGTTCGCGGAGCAGATGAACAATACTGCCAGTCTGGCTCGTGTGCTAAGGCAAACTGGGCGAATGGCGTCGGCTTCCGCGACAGGTTGCGTGAACCGACGTCAAACGCCAATTCCTAAAATATGGCACAAACACTATATGACATTATTACATTGGTGATAAATTATACAAATTAAAGTGAACACATTGGTGACCACCTCCATTGAGTAGCAAATGTCTGTTAAGCTTGATGTGAATTTGACGGGGAGCGTCACCGCACTATGAAATATTACCGTGATGGAGGCCTTTATAGGCAGTCTTCCTTTATAAAACACAATTACCTCTTATAATTATACATTGGATACAATTTTATGCTTTATTGAGAAAAGTCTCTGTATTCCATTTCTGGTGACGTATTTGTATTTCACTTTCTACAGTGTTGCCTGAAGGGATGGACGAGTCCACCTGGACAAAAGGGTGTGAGTTGCCACGCTCTATGGCCCGTAACACAATAAAACCCACCCCTGACTGTAGATTTGAATGAACTGAAGTTATGTCACATGTTCTAAAAAAAAATGCCACACACTAGTGGTTGTACTTTGAGGTACTTAGTACTTTAGCTTCGCCCTATGTCACTTGTTGGTGTGTTACATCGTATGTCGCGGCGCAAGCTGCTAAGACATAATGACCAATGGTCCATGCACCCAACAGCTGTGGCTTTGGGGTAAACACCGTTTCGGATCGCCTACTTATTTATTACAAGAGTTCCCTCTTGTAATAAATAAAGAAGGACTGTCTCTTGAGTCACGTAGTACCTGTTGGCAAGAAGGTGCAAGTTCCATTCCTGTCAACCTGCACTACGTACTCTTGGTCTGATGTGGTTGGTGCGGCCCGGTGCAGCTGGTGCAGATGATGTGACTGCGGCGGTCAGAGTGGGCACAAGGAGCTCGTGTACACGAGTTGTTCACCTGCCAACCTTTCCGATAATTCTGGAAGTCTTCCGGAAAAAGTTGCCATCTATTGTTTTCTGGAAATACGTGCATTCTTCCAATTTTTAGTTAGTTGATTTAGTAAAAAACAATTTTTGCGATTATTTTACTTTAAAACACTGAAATCGTAGTGTTTTGACGATATAGATAGATACTGATTTTGCCTGCATCCAAGAGATCACGTTACGAGAGGGCAACAATCTATTTTTGCATTTCTATTGTTTGTTGGAGTTGCATATGTTCGTCTGTGGAATTTTTGATAGCTACCGGATTTGTTTGTGAATATGAATACGTGTAGACATTGATTTTACAGTGAACTGTTTCATTTTGAAGTCTAGTTGAAACATGTGTTAAAGGATTTTAATACTGTGTGCGATAAAAGCTGTAAGTAACTACGTATGGACTGTGATTACAATGTGGTAGGTATTATGTCTCTTGCCGGCCATGTTTTTGTGAGGTCGTGATAGGTTACTTATTGTCGACTCTGCAAAGTTTAAAACTAAAGATGAATAGAAAACAGCAGTATTACTACCAGACATTCCGGGAATCATACAGTGTAGAGTTTCCTTGTATTATAAAATCGGACAAGGGCGATAGGTTTGACTTTTGTAGTATATGCCGATGCGACATAAACATTGCACATGGTGGGAAAACAGATATAAGTGTACACGTTATAAGCGTGAAGCGTGTCACCAACATAAAGTGCCAGGAAGAAAATCACAAGTTTTCTAAGTTCTTTGCAAAACCTGGAAATGCTGATTCGGATGTTACACGAGCAGAATGCTTGTTTACTTCTTTTTTGGTAGAGCACAACATTCCCTTAATTGCAGCAGGTTGTGCAGGTTTGCTACTAAAAAAAATGTTCCCGGACTTGGAAACTGCATAGAAGTAAGGGTGTGGTCATACCTAAACCTCAGCAATTGTAAAGGAAATGGCTTCTGATGCAAAATCTAGTGTAGTACAATGTTTGCAGAATGCACCATTCTGTTTCAACTGATGGAAGCAATGACACCAATTCAAAGTTGTATCCCATTGTAGTGACGTTTTACGATGATACACAAGAGAAAATTGTGAACTCTGTTCTTTCTGGATCTGCCTTGGAAGGAGATTCTACTGGACGAAATACAGGTAATTTAGTGCTTGCACCGCTTGAATGCAATAACATTCCGTTGGGAACACTGCGTGGCTTTTTGTGCAGATAATGCAGCTGCAATGGTTGGCCATAAAAATGGTGTTGCAGCTGTGTTGAAAGAGAAACTCCCTGGGCTTATTGTGATTGGTTGCATTTGTCACCTGATACAGCCTTTTCTGCAGATAAATTTATCTGCCGAAAAGGCTGTATCTGCTTTGCCAGTAAAAGTTGATGACAATCTTGTGGACATTTTTTATTATTTAGAAAAATGTTTAAAGAGAAAAAAAAGATTACAAAAATTTCAAGAGCTCCATAATAGAGAAGTGAAGAAAATATTCAAGCTTGTCTGTTCAAGATGGCTTTCTCTTGGAAGAAGTTTGTTGAGGGTTTTTGAACAGTGGGAACCATTGCTTAATTTTCTTTAAGGGAGAGGTTGTAAATGAGAAATATTCATCTTCGAGTCTCACCTCTTACAAAATTCCCAAACTACAATCATCATCCTGTTCAACCTCTGATGGGATATGCCAGAAAAACATAAATGAGAAAAAGAAGAATTTGGTTTCTGCTACTGATTCCAGCACAAAGATAATTGCTTTGGCATCAACAGACAGTGATGCTCCTATTCTGAAAAATACAAGTTCTTTTGTAAATCGGGAAGAAAAACTATTTATGTTCCTTTCCTCTGACCTAAATATAGCATTTTGTGAATTTCTTCTGTGTGTCCTCCCAACATTTGAAAAACATGAATGTAATTCTTCAGTCAGCATCTCCACACATTCATATTTTGAGAGAACTGTTGCTTGATTTTCTAAAAGCATTACTATAAAATTTTCTGAAAGCAAAGACTGAAAAGTTGCTCAGTATTTGAAGTGAACTATCACTATTCAGAATAAGAAAGACGACACTGAATTAGTAATAGGAAGTAAAGCATCAAACATTGTGAAAGCATTCGAAGAAAAGGAAAAAGTAGTTTTCTTTGCATCTGTCAGAACCTATTTTGTCACAGCATGCGACTACATTGTTCACAAATTCCCCATAAAAAATGAAGTCTTGAAAACTGCAGTTGTGGCAAGAGTGAATAATCTCAACAATGCCAACTTTTCGTCTGTTCGCTGCTTTGTGGATTTGTTTCCCTTGATTTTGCTTATACAAGAAGGTAAAATTAGGGATGCAGCTATGGACGAAATTGAAAAACAATTATCAACTCTTCAGATGGAGAACATTTCAGCCCTGAGTGCTAAAAGATATAGTGATTATGTTAAGTGGGCCAAATTATCCAGGATTCGTAGTATTTATGGTATTTTAAAATACAATAGAATATGTAGAATAATGTCCATTCCACACAGCAATGCAAAATGTGAGTGTGTTTTCAGTTTGGTGAAGAAAAAAAAAACAGGACCCAGTTCAGATCCTGCATGTCTAATGACACTATAGAATCAATTTCCGTTTATAAATGCAGGAAATAGGGCTTATGTTATGAACAAAATTTTAGTGCAGAATTCCTAAATAAAGCCACAACTGCATCTATATAACCACAGTGTTCCATTTCAACATAAACGGCAGAATACAACACAGCAAAAATAGATAATAGTTGTATGACTCCATAGTGCAAATTAAGCCAAAAACGTGATGCAGATGTCTTTGAGAAAGCTACGGGCGCTAGTTACATCTTTAAAATTGCTGTGCTCTGATGCTTCATCTCACATTCCACTGAAAGTGGGAAGGTAATAAAATATTGACATAAATTATGGTTTTTAGAGTTATGTTATTAGTGTAGTAAAACGTAATGGGCCTTTTTAATTTTAAGTGGTAGTTTGTATGGTAAGCCTGAATTGTTTATTGTAAGTTTTGTTCAAAAATGTTATGATTTTGTTGTGTTTACCAATTCTTCCTAATTATAATTTCCTTAAGTTGGTAGGCATGTAAATTTGGATGTTGTGATATACTGTAGTGTAGGCAGAATCACAAATCAAGTAAGATAAAGAGATGAATCTCAGTGCTATTTTGGTGGGCCCTTATTTTCCTCTATGTTTGGGCTATTAGATAGAATTTGGTGCCAACATTACAACTCTCTAAACATAAATATTTCAATTTTCAGACAGACGTTTTAGTTTCTGCTAATAACAATTTGGTAAGAATGTCATAACTATATGCTGTATTTAAAAATGGTAACATGGAACTAAATGTGTGTTCAAAATTAATGGTAGTGAATACATAGGTTGGTTACTCTGTTAATTACACAATCGTTTTTTTTTTTTAATGCTAATTATACATATTTATTTATTTTAAAAAGGCAATGTCGCTGATATCAATAACTCTTTTACCATTTATTCTCAGACAATCAGCATTTGGAAATTCAATAAAGCTCAATTATTGCAATTGATTGCAAAAACAACCCCTCCAGCAACGATCTTAACAATGGAAACAAGTCAACGCTTGGGTGCTGACAGTGCATGCCTACATCAAAATCATATATTTTATGAATGATGATAAGAATAATTTAACTTAAATATATTTAAAAATGAAATTATATTGTTTATAAAATATACAGCTTTCTTAATTAATGAGCATTTTTCAACAGTTGGCGGAGTCATTCTACCCGATAATTTAGTGTCCCACAAAACCCTATAGAGCTGCGACCCCCTGAGCAGGATGACAAGTGTCGTACTGTGGTGACATGAGATACACGCCCGTGTTGTGTGTTGTTGGATATGGGGAATTAGATAGAAAACACAACACGTAAGAAAACGTATGTACTAATATTACAAGACAAGAACAGAGTGAGGTTATGTAGTAACCACAACACAGGCAGGGTGCCAAGCCCACACACACAAAACCTCTGGCGGTCAATGCTTCAACTAGTGCTTGTCCCGAATATTGACAACACGCTCCCTATTTGGGATAAGTCCCTGTTGAATCAGACAGTTCAGCAGCTTTTCCCTGTTGAGCGACTTTGTAAAATAATCGGCAACCCTATCCTTCGTGGCAACGTGAATGAGACTGACTTCACCTGCACGGATTCGCTCACGTAGGAAATGGTGGCGCACATCTATGTGTTTCGTTCGCACCTGGTAAGCGCCATTCAGAGCGAGGTTCTGCAATCCCTGGTCGTCAACTTGTAGCTCAGTAGATGCAGGAAACAGTTCCAAAGACAAACCTCGTAACCAGAGCGCTTCTTGTACGGCTGATGACATGGCCATGTATTCAGCTTCTGTAGTACTCAATGCGACTGTTGGCTGCTTCTTTGTTGACCATGACAAAGCGGAGCCATTCTTCATGAAAACATAACCAGTCACTGAATGCCTCCCATCAACGTCGCTGGCCCAGTCTGAGTCGGAGTAGCCAATCAGGTTGGTCACCCTGTCCTTCTGACCAGAAAACTCAAGCTGGAAATTACCAGTACCCTTGAGGTATCTAAGAATTCTCTTGACGGCGCCCCAGTGCACATTTCCTGGATTAGCGTTAAATCGGCTGACATAGCTCACTGCAAAACTTATGTCTGGGCGAGATACTTGAGATGCAAATAGGAGGCTTCCCACCGCCTCTTGATACGGTATTTTATTCATCTCCAGCCTCCCTGTCGATGTCGTAGGACACTGCTCCTCAGACAGCTGCAACCCTGGCGCCATGGGCGTTTCGGAGGGATTACAATCCTTCATGTTGAAAATGTTGAACATTTGTTCAATGTAGCGAGATTGATTGATCCAAATTTTCTTCTCATTCTGATCACGTTTGATTTCAAACCCCAGAATGTATTTGACTTTTCCCATGTCAGTCATCCTGAAAGTTGACTTCAATTTCTTCTTCAATTCTCCCCCATTTGGCTGTCATTAGACAAAATCAAAAGATCGTCAACATAAACGGCCACAATCAGAATCTTCCCATTTTCAATTCTGTAGTATATGCAAGAGTCGAACCTCGATTGTTGGAGGTTGGCTTCTTTCAAACATTTGTCAAGCTTAATGTTCCAGACCCTGCTAGCCTGCTTCAGGCCATATAAACTTTTCTTCAGACGGCAGACTTTATCTGCTTTGTCATATATTTCCGGAGGCAGCATATAAATTTCTTCAGCCAAGTCCCCTTGAAGAAACGCGGTGACTGCGTCCATCTGGTCAATGTCNCGTATATTTCCGGAGGCAGCATATACATTTCTTCGGCCAAGTCCCCTTGAAGAAACGCGGTGACTGCGTCCATCTGGTCAATGTCGAGGGCGAATTCAGCAGCTAGCGTCAGAAGATATCGGATGGAACTGTAACGAATGACTGGGCAGTACGTCTCCTCATAGTCAACACCTTTGATCTGGGAGCAGCCCTTTACGACTAGCCGAGCCTTGTGGGTCACCTTGTTCGCAGCATCCATTTTAGTTTTGAACACCCACTTACTTTTCAAGGGTTTTCGTCCGGGCGGTAGATTCACCATTTCCCATGTTCCATTATCCATTTGAGCCTTGTACTCTCTGTCCATGGCTTTGCGCCATTCATCTCCATCAGGGCGAGAGAGAGCTCCATAGACCGTGAGTGGATCATTTGTAGTAGCAGTTGAGGCGAAATTCAGTAGATAATCCTGTAGATGAGTCGGCGGTCTTCTTTCACGGGTTCCTCCCCGCGTACTTTCTTCTTCAATAACAACNTCTCCCCACGTACTTTCTTAATAACAACAGGTCGAGTAGGAATGTAGTCAGGGTCGGTCCCAGCAGTTGACGAAGCGGCGTCAAGATCTGATTCAGCTGGATCATNGTAGTCAGGGTCGGTCCCAGCAGTTGACGAAGCGGCGTCAAGATCTGATTCAGCTGGATCATCAGGAAACCCGGGGAAATCTTCCGTTTGTTCCTTGAATGTCAAGGCTGTAGAGGAATCTGAAGACATTGATTCATCATTAGTTTCAGAACGGTCGTTATCTGAAAAAATATCAGTTCCACACGAATCAGGAAGAAAAAATTCATTCCTCGAAGTATCACCAGATTTGCTGAGTAGAACTGAACCTTTTTCGTTCTCAGAAAAAATGACATCTCTCGAGACAAAAACTGTGGATTTTTCCGCATCAAAAAATCTGTAGGCTTTACTTGTGGAACTATAACCAATCAAAATACACGGTTTTGATTTAGGATCCAATTTCTTGCGAGTGGCCGCCGGAATATGTGCATATGCTTTGCAACCAAACACGCGTAAATGCCTCACTATAGGTTTTTAAACTGACCAGAGCTCTTGTGGAGTCTTTGCGACACATCTGGTGGGAGAACAGTTGAGTATATACACTGTTGTGTTAGCAGCCTCGGCCCATAATGAGTTGGGTAGCTTTGACTCATTGAGTAGACATCTGACACGCTCCATTATGGTTCTGTTGAGCCTTTCTTCCTTCCCATTTTGCTGTGGGGTGTGCGGGACAGTAGTCTGATGCTCAATACCCGCGGAGGATAGAAGCTGACGCATCTTCTTGCTGCAATATTCACCACCGTTATCAGTCCTCAAAATTCGAATTTTTTGGCCCGTCTAGTTTTCAACATAGGCCTTAAAGTGAACTAAGCAGTTGAAAGCTTGGTCCTTAGATTTCAGAAAATAGACGAAAATTTTATGGCTGAAATCATCTAGAAACGTAATCATGTACCGGGACCCAGAGAAAGAACCTGTGTATGGTCCTGCTATATCTGAATGTATGAGCTCTAGAATTCTAGTAGATCTAGACTCACTGTCAGGAAAAGACAACCTCTGACTTTTGCCTAGTGCACATGGTTTACACACAAAACCTTCAGGCACCTTCAAATTAGAGTTTAATAAAAATCCATGGACCAAAGTTTTCAATTTTTTCAAACTCGATAGACCAACGTGTGCTAAACGACCGTGCCACAACATACCTGAATTTGAAACTGTGAAAAAAGTCGAGCCAGGTGCATCCAAATCCAACTTGAACAAATTGTTCTTCAAGGTCGCTGACGCCAGAACTTCATTGTTTGCATCAAGAACTCGCGCACCTTTAGAGTCGAAAACAACTGAATTCCCATTGTTCACAATTTGGCTGACCGAAAGCAAATTTACTCTCAACTTAGGAACGAGATAAACACCTCTTACATTTACTGGCAGCACTTTTCCATCAACCTTAACTGGTAATTTTATGTCACCAACACTATTAGAGTTCATACTACCTTGATGATTCGCGGTGCTGAAGCCGACCTTTGCGGGCCTGAGGTCGTTCACAAAACAGTTCTGATTTTTGGCCAAATGAACGGAACAGCCAGAGTCAAGAAACCACTCGTTTTCTTCTGGAGAACACTGCACTGACAGGGCGGTAAACATTGAACCCTCTGATTCGTTTTTATTTTGACGTTTATCACAGTTATTATCATCTGGAACCCGATCACAATTTTTTGGGATATGACCGTAAAACCGATTTCATTTGTAACAATGCGGGCCCTTTGCCTTGTTGGTGTTTGTAATTGTTGTTGCATGAACTGAATGAAGGGTTTGGCTTTCGCGTGGTGAACTTACTTGGACCTCGGTTCTGTTTTGAGAACATGGCAGCAGATTTTTCACCCGAATTATGACCAAAATTAGAAATATCCTGGAGCAATTTCATCTTAATGGAATCAGACGTGATTTGAATTCCAGCACTCTCAAATCCCACGATCATTGGGCTGTATTTTTCAGGTAAACCGGCAAGCATTATCCTGCCTACCCATTCGTCACTGACCTCCATTTGGACGGCTCTCAATTTGTGCGCTGTTGAGATAATTTTATTCACATACTCCTCGACGGATGAACAATTTTCGAGGCGGGTCGTGGTCAAAATTCGTAGGAGAGACACTCTTCGTTCGAGTCCACTATCTTCAAAGGCTGACGATAGTTTATCCCACGCTTCCTTGGCTGTTGTGGCGTCTTGAATGTGGACATAGTTGATCGGATCTATTAACAATTTTATCTTCGTCCGGGCTTTGACATTTTTCTTCTTGTCGGTGTCTTCCTCAGTCACAGATCCCCATAAATCTTCGAGCTCGATATAAGTTTTGACCGCGAACTTCCAGGTATCAAAATTCTCGCGTCCCTTTAGCTTTTCGATCGGAGGGAGAGTTGAGTTGAAGCTCATTTTTTTCGCGACGGATTTTTTTTTTGGTCACTGAACAAACTGTTGACACTTTTACTGCGGATAGACTGGGCCCATAACCTGTTGTTGGATATGGGGAAGAAGATAGAAAACACAACACATAAGAAAACGTATGTACTAATATTACGAGACAAGAACAGAGAGAGGTTATGTAGTAACCACAATGCAACACAGACAGGGCGCCAAACCCACACACACAAGACCTCTAAGACCTCTGGCGGTCAATGCTTCAACTAGTGCTTGGCCCGAATATTCACAACATTGCGAAGGGTGTGTGTGCTAATTTTAGTTATGATCGCATCACGCGACGCCCCGATTGGGCAGTTTTCAGCAGTGCAATAAAGGTTTGAGATTATACTTACAGAAGGCACAGCCTTAGTGCTGAAAATAGCGACCCAGAGTAGTAATCCAGTTCGAGTGCTGGCCAGCCCAGTTCAAGATGGACATTTGAAAAGTACATACGAGTCGCAATTGCAACTCATAACAGCAGCGCCAGCTATCTTTCTTTTTCGTCCTATTTTGGACTAACCTAAACCTACTAAATTATTTCCGCTGGTATGATGGGTCACTCATTCAGGGTGCCGGCACAGCGTTTGTTCTCTCTCCCGCCTTAGTAAATAACTTCGCTATTCAAGTATTTGTGACTGTAGAATAATCAATATTGTGATTCTCATCTCGTTCCTGCTTATTTGTTGTAAAGTATTTTTTGTGCCGCTGTTTTAATTAAAGTGTAATCAAATCTGGTTGAACTGTATTTCCGGCTCGTCTGTTTAATTTATTTAAACATGAGACTCAGTGTTCATACCCAATGAGCTAGGCGAGATAATGTTCGACTGCGTTACAACTGGCACATCTCGTAACATCTCAAATGATGGTTGCACGAATTTTGACATGCCCTGTACCATTGGGAATGGCTTGTCCGCAAGCAACTCATCAATTATTCACATGCCCGAAGGTCAGCCCAGCGGTCGCTAGCGTGCCTAGTTCATCACTCGTGTCTACTGTCAGCTTGATGGCAAGGCGAGTGCTACCTACGTCACCTAGTGGACACAAATATCTACATTGGCAGTTCGGCCAGAGGTAGCGTGCGAAGCAACCATTCCAACTACGAGACTGCAACAAGCCGGCAGTTCCAGGCAAACGATACAACCCCATTTGTTCCAGCCAACCATAAGCAATGCCAAGGTGCCCAATGATTCCAGCGCAGAAGAGGACACCAATTAAATTGCAAGTAAAAGTAGCATCGATTGACTGTTTATTTTTTTGTTGAGGTACGGTTTTTAAATATTTACAATTGTGGTTTAGTTTTTATTCTAATGTTGGTAATTAATTTTGGAGGCCGCAGCCAATCTGACTGCATTAATTAATGCAAGGGAAAGCGTAAAATTAATCGGGCGTCGAGATGACTCACGACTCTGGTAATGAGCTAAATTTAACAGAATAAGAAAATGTAAAATCAGGAGAGGATCAAACTAGGGATAAAGAAATTACTTAAGTCCATCTCACTCGTAGATCGCTGTAAAAAGTGCATGATGCACGAGTTTTCCAGATGACTAGCGATTATCAACAGCAAAGAAGTTATGCTGTGTTGACACGACAAGTAGCTACATACATACAAAAATACATAACAAAAATAGTCAAATTGTAAAGTAGTGTATAAATATAAAATTGCTTGATTAGCTACCCACTGCAATCTAAGAGTGAGATGCACTTAGAAGTGTTCCAGTAATATCTGAAAGGGATTATATATATGTATATATAGCATGCTTGTTGAGCACGAACGAACACAAACCATTACCTGCCACCAGGATAGATCGTACTGAGTCAACCAAGCAAATTAAGTCACACAAACATTGTGCACTATATACATCATAAACATACGACCCACCGAAAATTATTATTTCCAAATTCACAAGAAAACTATACAATATAAGCATGGACTGAGTAGGTTAAACTTCACACTGTGATGTTAACACACAGTAAGTGGGCAAATCTTGTTGAGAGGTCGCACGAACTCCCACTGTGTTGTTCTTAAGGTTACCACGTGAAATACACCACCTTGGTCTGGATATACTGCTGACACTCTTAGCCATATTCCACTTTAGTGGTGGCAACATGCCAGTCAGCACTAAAGGTTGTTGCACATGTCACAACTGGTTTTGTCCATTTTTTCCATGCTGGAGATTGTGTAGATACTCCTCACTCAATGTCTTCCATATTTGTTGGTGAAACTGTGTGATCATCTGCCAGCAGTCAAGACGGTTCAAAGGAATATTACATAGATGTGGTCAGGCAAAGCAACCAATGGCTCACACACAAGGAAGTGGTCTGGCGTCAGAACATCATACTCCAGAGGATCTGTTGAGAGGACACACATAAGTCTTGAATTCAACACTGCCGAGACCTGCTCAAACAGTGTTGAGAGTTCTTCGAAGGTTAGCAAAAGATGCTGCTTAGCACTCTTCATTGATGCTTCCCACAGACCTCCAAAGTTTGGACTTGCTGGAGGGTTGAAGTGTAACATCGACCCTTCCATATTTACATTAATTGCACTCCATTCATCATTATCCCTTGAAAACAATGTTTTGTACCTCCTTGAGTTGCTTATGTGATCCTTCAAAGTTGGTACCATTACTAGATACAAGCTTGTGGATGGTCCTGGGTGTAAATTGATGGTATGACAGTGGGCAATAATGAGTCTGGACAACTGGCTTTGCTTTGGTGGCAAAATAAAGTGTTATGCAGTCTCTGGTAGTGATAAAGGGTGCAGCCGTCCGCCCACCATGATTACTCCATTTGAGTCGAGAAATTGCATCAGTGGCTGTGTAACCTTGAGGCACCTACTCACTTTTTGAAGAGCAGACAATTCTCCCCTCAAGCTACATAACTGTACATGTTTGACCAAAGTCACTGTAGCATTACTCAATCCCTCCGTTGCCAGGAAATAACTCTTCGTATGACTCGTTTCCTTGAACGCAATTTTTGTACACAACATTCATGATGTGATGTGTGTCAGTTTGACCAGAGAAGATGACTTGAGAATTAAGCATAATGGATCTTCAGGGCAGCTAGACTCAATCTGGTTGGCCACCAAGACGACAGCAGCAGATGGTTTCAATTCTGGCACAGACTCTTTGGTATAATGGCCAGTGTTCCTGCGAAAGCTTCAGCCATGGTGGGCCTGTAATCCAACACGAATGCCTGAGAAGCTGCTCAGAAAGAGCACTGCATGATGGCACATATGCTGGGTTCTCTTCAGATGAGACGTGCTTCCATGTACTGGGGGTACATTGTATATACATGGGGTACTGAATATCTGATAACCTGTTAGCTGCAATTGTCTTCAACTCGTGTGGGGACAGATGTAACCATGCCAATACAACACTTGAATCTGTCCAAGTATGAACCTCAAACTCTTTAAAATTGTTAAAATACTGTATGTTGATATGTTGCCACAGTATACTCAATAATAGTGCTGCACACAACTCATTTGGGCACAGTGAGCGTTTTCAATGGGGCCACCTTTGACTTTGAACAGAGAATATTGACTTGAACATTCCCGTCCCTCGTCAAACATCGGAGATACATGATTTTAGCATACGTCTTCTTACTGGCATCGCAAAATCCATGAAGCTGCTCATCTGCCCCCTGAAGTGGAACAAACCTAAGAATTTTAACCTCACAAAATCTAGAAAGTGACTTTTTAAACTCCTCCCACTGGTTAAGTACATCATGTCCTACAGGTTCAGTCCAGCTAAGACCTTGGGTCCATAACAATTGAAGCAAGATCTTGCTAATTGCGATCACTGGAGCCAACCATTCTCAAAGGTCGTACAAGTGGGCAATGGTTGAAAGAATGTCTCGCTTGGTGTTTCGTGCATCTTATAACTCCATCCTGTAGACGAAGCAGTCATGACCTGGCTCCCAGCGCAGCTCTAACACCTTGACAGATTCATTGCAGTTCAGGGTTCTAGACACAGATGATGCAGTTCCCTCATCCATCAACTTCAAACTATTCGGACCCCATTTATGTCATTGAAACCCTCCAACATCCAATAATTTTACGAGCTGTTCTTTTAACTCTTTAGCATAAGTGATGGTACACATTCTTGTGACAAAGACGTCTTGCAATAAAACATGTGCTGCTAAGGGGTACTGGACTCCTTCATCAGTTACCAACTGCTGAGTTGTATGCAGTGCTTGATAGGGTGAAGATGCTATCCCATTAGTCACTATATTTAATTCATAGAGTTTTACCAGCAAGTCTGGGGTTGGTTGCCACCATACACATTGATACTTCCGGTCTCATGGGTCATTACCTATCTGGCTGTACATCTTGTGCACATAAGCTGTAAGTGCTACATTTTGATGTGGTCGAGGTTACCCAGGGCTGGTTGAGTGTAGAATTG
Source organism: Clitarchus hookeri (assembly GCA_002778355.1). Taxonomy (NCBI): domain Eukaryota; kingdom Metazoa; phylum Arthropoda; class Insecta; order Phasmatodea; family Phasmatidae; genus Clitarchus; species Clitarchus hookeri. Next base: position 111,229 of record NQII01001406.1, read on the forward strand.
CCCGGCGCTATAACCCAGTGGAGAGTTAGTGATGTGGGTCGTTCGGTCGATGGCCCAGGGAGCCCTTGAGACCTCCGTCAGTTAGCAGATTAAGTTGTCACTTACTTACTGTTACACTATTTACACCATATCACTAGACTGTAGACTGTCTCGTATTCCTGAAATATACTATAAATTGCGGGAGGTACTACAAAGGGTGTAGTGCCCTATGTGTTCCGGAGGACAATAATTAATGCACATTGAACTTTGAACTTTGTAAAGCTGTTTATTCGCTGTGCTTGATCACATGTGAATAGTGAAAGAAATAGCACCCAGCACTTACAGCTTGCTGGTAACCTTAGCGTAAAAATGAGCGTGGTTTTATGCAGATACGCGGTAGCATTAAGCTCTCTGGCGAAAGTGCGGGTGGTTCTCACCTCGGTACTTAAAAGATATAAAAGAAGTGTTCCCGTTATTAAATTAACTATTGCAGTGAAGTGATAACAGCCTAAATGATTGTACCAATGGGACTCGTGGAGCGGGCGACCAACGCCGCCGTTCTGGCCCGAGTGCTGAGTCGAACTGGTAGAGTGACATCGGCTTCCATCACGAGTGACGAGAACCGACATCAAACGCCGAATTGTAAAACATGACATGAACACTATGTTAATGTTACGGAGGTGGTGAAAAATTGTATGAAACATATTTGTGACACCCCCATTGATTAACAAATGTCTGTTAAGTTTGATGATGTGAAGTTGACAGGGAGTGTCACTGCACTAAATGACAGGTTACAAGGATGGAGGCCTTAATAGGCAATATCCTATTTTGAAAACAATTGCTCTTTTATAACTAAACCTTAAATACACTAAAACATTTTCTTGTGGAAAGTGTGTGTATTTCACTTCCTGTGATGGGTTTGAATTTCATTGGCTACAGTGTTATAAGGTGGCTGTCTACTGAAGGGATGGACGAGTTCACCTGGGCAAAGTGGTGTGGTTGCGATCCTCGATTGCTCTTAATACAATAAAACACATCCCTGACTAGCTGTGAATGAGGTAACGTTTGATGTGTTTGGAAAAATGCTGTGCACTATTGGTTGCACTTTGGGGCACTTATTACTTTAGCTTCGGCCTACAGGCCAGTTGATGTTACTTGTTGGTGTGTTATGTCGTATGTCACAGCGCGAGCTGCTACGATGTAACGACCAAATGCCCGTGCGCCCAACGGCTATGGCTTTGCTTTGGGGTAAACACAGTTTCGGATCGGCTGCTTATTTATGACTAGAGCTACCTCTTGTAATAAATAAAGAAGGATGGTCTCTTGAGTTATGTAGTAACTGTTGGCAAGAAGGTGCAAGTTCTGTTCCTGTCAACCTGCACTACGCACTCTTGGCCTGGTGTAGTTGTGCAGTTGATGTGACTGCGGCGGTCAGAGTGAGCCCAAGGAACTCGTGGACGCGATGTTCACATCAATTTTATGTTCTAAAGTTCAGTACAATATCAAGATATCCTTCTGGAGTTTCAGACCACACAAGAGCAAGTCATTAAGTGATGGTCCATTATCAGTTGATTCCGAGGCATCGAACGCAGCTATAACTTTTGAGGACACTCTGCCCTCCTTCATAACTATTTGATGGGGGTTGATGTAAACAGGCTTTTCATGTGATGAAGATGTCAGCTGCAACTCACCATCTTTCATCAGATTTCAGGGTGCTTACACCTGTCATATGCCCTAATTGCTCGTATTCTTCCATGAAATTTTTATATTCCGACAGCAAACCCAATGACCTTCCTAAATTCCGCTCCTGACCACGGAGTCGTCTGAGTGTGACCCTACATGAATTCACCAATAAAGTATCACAGTCATCTTTCTTAAACGGAAGATGTAATACATACCTTCCTGTATAATTTCAAGTGTGCGTAATTAAGAAGTTATCTTCACACTTGTGGTCATTCTTGGAAATGAAATTGATCCCTGGAATCTACTCGATAAACCAGAATCTCTACAGGGCACAGTCAATACTGCTATTTGTGCATACAAGTAACGAAGTTGACCCTGGACTACTGTGTTCACATAAGGCTTTAAACACCAAGCACCCAACCAAATTATTTTTCGAAGGCATGTGGCTGTCCAGCAATTTTGGCACCTATCATTACCTCTGCAACGACCTCTACAGAAAGAAGCATGTCGATTGTCCCAGGTGTCGCAAACTGTGGGTCTGACAGCAGAAGACCCTTTAGGTGAGCGATACATGTTGTGTCTACCTGTACCGATGGCATGTCCGTTGTTATTTTGTTGAGGATCAAGTCCGTTGTTATTTTGTTCAGGATCAGGGTTTTAGTACCAATGTGAAACTTCCCTGCGTGTATGGACGCAATTTTGCATACCACCTCTCCCTTTGCTTGAGCTGCAGATATCTGCATAATTCCAGATATGCTGACTTTTGAACGGCAACGCTTCAGTCCTAAGAGCTTCATGCATGCATTTGTGATGGATGATTGTAATGCTCCATCTGGTAGGGCTCTCACTGTTTTAAATTTCCTTTCACCATCCATGACCTTGACCAGTGCTATGGTCAGCAACACAGTTGATGCTTGCATGTCCTGGACACCTTGAACTGAGCACATCACCACTGTATTATCTTGACAATCAGCTGCATCGTCTTGACAACCAGCTGCACGAGAATTATCTGTATCTGGTGTTGGGTCCACTTCACATCCATTGTCTGCTATCTGAAGCAAATTGTGGTGTAATTTCCCACAACATTGACATTGAAATCCTGATCTACACTGTACCGCTATATGACCACCTCTGAGTTGGTCTCCTTTTTCATCAGGTTTACGTGACAGAAATGACTAGCATCGTATAAGTGCAAGTGATTCATCACACACATCACACTTTTGTTTTTCAGATGATTTATCACTGACTGATACTAGCGTGCTCTTTTAAGGGTTGACCGAACCAGGCTGCATACCTGCGCTTAACGGCTTTATCTTGTTAGGCCATGTACTTGACACATTACTCAGAACAGTCTCAAATGATTTAGACCTTGGTTCAGAAAGAGTCAATAATTGTGCATGTTCTACAGCAAGCGACTTGCATCACAAAACTGCAATAGTCGAGTGTATTATGGAATGTCATCATCCTGTGACATTTCAAATGCTGTCTCAAGGGTTCATTAAGATTTATTTAGTAACAAAAAATCCCACTTGTGAACTGGAAAATTTAAAGCTTTCAGAGCATTAAGGTTTTATTCAACTGTGCACATAAAAGCTAAATATTATGCATCATTCTTGCTATTTATGGGTGGAAGATGCAGAATTTCTTGTACATGAATGATAGCTGTAAGCTGCACACTTTTGTACCTTTTCTCCAATTATCTCATATTACATTATAATTCTTATCAATAACTGGGATGTCGGTTGCCAGGTCCCATAGTTCTCCTTTCAAACACCTCAATAAGTAGTTGAGTTTCTGCACTTTACTTGTGCTAGGAATTTGCCTAACCATTAAGTTAAATAGTTCAGAAAACCCGGTCCACTCGGCTCAATTTACCATAAACACAGGCAAAGGTAAAGTTTGTCAGGACTGCCGACTGTGGCGCATCATGTTTCGTTGCATCGCACTCGCTACCCGACGAGTTTGAAGATTCTCGTTTGATTCTGTTGTATACTTTACATAATTCCCGAAACACTAGTCTGTACGAAACAAATTGCTGTTTCACTTCTTCTATATTGATACTTTCCTTTAGTGGGAGAGGGGATTGCACACAAAGCACAGAAATTCGACACCACTTAATTTCCTTTGCTTATAACCTCTTCAAACACAATCTCGAAGTCCTCGATTTTTGAAACACCTTATTTAGCCGTGGCAAGAGGAAATTAAAAGTCATGTTGTAATGCTGGTCTTGCCGCCACCGCCATTTTATGCACCATTGTTAACCGTTACTATTCTGAATGTGGACTGTATTCATAATCAAAGTACTTGCACTTCCGTGGTATACCAAACCCCACAGTCAAGCCTATAAATATCTAAAGTAAGCAAGTATAAACTGTAGTCATGTCCCTACTCGTAATATACTTCCACCTTCCACTGTATATCCCATTAGCCAACTTTACCCGTACCAGCGTTAAAAGCCGCCAGGGGTGTCATAGGTCATTATGCGACTCAGGTCGCATGCAATTACGCATATTACATGAACCGGTTACACTAACCAGGCCCTTAGGACCAAACATTTTTGAGCACGAAAAAACACATACCATCACCCGTCGCCATGATATTTCGCACTGAATCAACCAAAACAATTGCACCAGTAAGGCCAACCTAAATAATTTAGTCACTCACATAAACAGTTGTATCCACTATATACATTATGAACAATGCTGTTAGCAATACAACAAATGATTAAAAGCCACGAGCAAACACTTAAACAGAAATTTTAGATTATGATGCAAGGTATTACAAGCACAATACAGGGTCTTTAGCAACAAGAAGTACAGTGTGATAAATTTGATACCTAATTTAAAAAGAGGTGAGCAACTTGAGGAATAGAATCACAAAATTTTGTTTGTGAGAATTCATTCAACATTAGCTGCGCCAGATAATATTCGAAATTTAGATGCAATCGCAGGTAGTCAGTTTAAAGTTACCGACTGTAAAAATACAAATAAAGAGTTTTTTTACTGAAGGTAACAAGGTAAACAAAGAAATCTTCATGTGTAGAGATGTTAAGGAGGTTATTACCGATAGTGACAATGTAAGCATAAGTGAAGAGTTTAATGCTGAGTGTAGAGAGGTAAATGATGTTATTACTGAATGTGATGAAAATAACAAGGTTTGAACCTAATTTTGAAGTAAATTTTAGACAAGTAAATTTATATGAGATAACTGTAGTTGACCAGAAAGAGAGGGAAAGATATAACTGTAGTTGACCAGAAGGAGAGAGAACTAATTAAGGCACCTGTTGTACTAAAGTTACCTGCGAGTGAAATTTGTGAAAAAAGGAAGTAAATGTAGGCTACCCAGTTCCTTTCAGTGAAAGTCAATTGCTGCCGCAGATTGATAATGTTGAGAAGGGTACACCTAATTTTTGTAAGTTAACTGTACCGATAAGATATTTAATTCAGGAAGGGAGACTGTTAGGTTTGGGGGTTAAACCACAACAGACTTTTGATGAATTAAAGCTGCAGCTACGATCAGCTGTTGTGTTGTACCAGACAAGGCTAGCTCCGAACATTTCTATTTATTGTGACATTGCTGAAACCACAATAGGCGACGTAGTAGGTTATTACGAGAATGAGGGGTTCCCCAAAAGGCACAGATATGGTCATGTCCTATGTAAACTCAATATGGATCATTTTAGATAGGCCTAAGTGTCAAACTTGTTTACTATTCATAAGTTGCGAAGAAAAGCTGAAACGCGAAAGAAAATAAAGAAACACAGGGTTAGAAAGGTAATGATGAAAGGAAAGAAAGAAAGTATATTTTAGTGACGAAACTACAGAAAAAAGGACCTTAATGACTTAGGTTAAAAAAAAAAAGAAACTTTTAGTGACTTACTTGAGCCCTGCGAGTAACACAATTTGAAAACTATTTTCTATGGTTTCTTACCATATATTTTAACTTATATTATTAAAATACATTTAGTTTTTCTACTATGTATGTTATCTTGGAAAAAATTATCACTCTGGGCCACATGCAGAACGAAAGTTTATAACACTACACACCAAATGCGTGTGTAGTGATTTTTTTTTGGTGCATGCTGTTATCGTCACTTATTAACGAATATATCAGTTCAGCGACACATTATTCACAATTTCTATGTACACTTGTGAAAACTGCATACTGTATTAACATAATTTTTATTTCAGTATAGCTGAACTGAGCCACTATTACAGTTGCCTTTCTTGATACCTTCAGTGCACAATGCCATAATGGATACAAGTTTGTTTACATGTAATAGCCTGTTTTTGAATGTGAACTGGTAGAACGCTCATGTCCTTGTGCTAAGATGTGGGAGACTATTGTCGGAAGCAGTGGCAGACAAGATGGCTGCTTAGGTATGTGTTTGTGCCGGCCACCGCATTTTCAAAGGAATTTTGTCTCCCTTTTTGGTGTTCTTCCACGGAACATTTTGGACCTGCGGGCCAGATTGCTAACAAGAATAAAATGTGAAATTAGTTTTGAAATTGTTTTGGCAGTTGTTTCATAATTAGTGCAAGTGCATGTGGCTGTGAAACATCAGGCATGTAGGCAGAAGACAGATAAGAGAGTGAACTGGCCATGACCATTATGAACGATTTACACGACTGGGTCATAGGGGAAAAATAACGGTGGACCCAACTGAAGCCATTGTTACATCTCGTTTGAGACTCGGACGAGTGGAGAATAGTTGCACAACCCTAGCAGACAAAGCAGTGACTGATCCAGGTCGTCATTGCCGGTTATAATCTACCTGCAGATACTTGGATTAGATACAGAAGGGCTTCGAATTGGTCATCACTACCAATGTAGGGGAATTAAAATACTTTGATGAAGAAGGGCACAATAGCAGACACTATTATTCTGATGACCTAAGATCTACAGAACGTATCTAAAACAGACTGACTGACAGGCTTCATTTGCTGTTTATTCACGAAAAATGAAGGGGAAAACATATCTAAGACTTATGGTCTAAAGTAAAGTCTAAGGGTGGTTGGCACACATATTTGAAGTTGGACCTCAATCAGAGGTTTATTAAAAATACAATAATTTGCAAAAATAAAAAAAAATTATCACCATGAAATTATTGCGTGAGTACGATGAAGAATGCCACACACAATTGCTTTTAATGTGATTTGCTTTTGCGGATGTGCCAGTAGAGGATCAGTGAACATGCAGCATGCCCCGACGGTGCATTCGACAAGCCTTTGCCCAGCTGAATGAGTTTGAGAGCCGCCACATCGTCTGTAAGAAAGGCACGAGGCAGGTTGGACATGTTGGTGCATTGATCGCCACTTGAACTGTTCTGCCTACACAGTGAGTCGGTGAAGGATGCAGTGGGAACAGGAGGGCAACATTACCTGAGCGGTCGGGGATAGTAATGTGGACATCGTCCGGCGACTATGTTAAGAAAAGTAAAAATATTACACAATATTCCTATTCCGAATATAATGGGCCCCAGCTCACTGGGTGAGCATGAAGTCACAGTTCTCAGGATCGTGGGCCGAACGACCATGTGGCTGTATCCCCGGACACACACGGTACAAATTTACAGGAAAAGGTAATATATAGTCGGGGTATTCAGGCTCCCCAGTACACATTGGTATTACCTTTTTACCTTATAAATGAAGGATGCCTCCTTTGGGCATCGATGACTTCCTGGATAAGGCCAGGGCCCGAAATACAACACTAAATGAGAACTGACAAGTTTAGGTTAACTCAAGTAAATTGTATTACCGAATAGTGTACACAGTTACATGTAAGCAATGCAAATTAAAGCGGACCTGACTCACAAGGACTGCCAGTGGCCATTACTGTACAAAATGCCAAGAATGGTGCGAAAATTGACAAGAATAATTAAACCTCTGGGGTTGGTAAATTGAGCTGACGGAGGGGAGTTGCAAACGCGGGGAAGACTGTTTGTAACCTAAATAAAAGTTCCAGTAAATNGGTCGGGGATAGTAATGTGGACATCGTCCGGCGACTATGTTAAGAAAAGTAAAAATATTACACAATATTCCTATTTCGAATATAATGGGCCCCAGCTCACTGGGTGAGCATGAAGTCACAGTTCTCAGGATCGTGGGCCGAACGACCATGTGGCTGTATCCCCTGACACACACGGTACAAATTTACAGGAAAAGGTAATATATAGTGGGGGTATTCAGGCTCCCCAGTACACATTGGTATTACCTTTTTACCTTATAAATGAAGGATGCCTCCTTTGGGCATCGATGACTTCCTGGATAAGGCCAGGGCCCGAAATACAACACTAAAAGAGAACTGACAAGTTTAGATTAACTCAAGTAAATTGTATTACCGAATAGTGTACACAGTTACATGTAAGCAATGCAAATTAAAGCGGACCTGACTCACAAGGACTGCCAGTGGCCATTACTGTACAAAAGGCCAAGAATGGTGTGAAAATTGACAGGAATAATTAAACCTCTGGGCTCGGTAAATTGAGCTGACGGAGGGGAGTTGCAAACGCGGGGAAGACTGTTTGTAACCTAAATAAAAGTTTCAGTAAATTATGTTAATCTATTGCAGTTAAGTATTTAGAACAATGTATGAAAGTCCCCACGACGTGTATGTGGTGTTTAGTAGACTTCGATGTGCGCCCCATTTGTGGCCCTGCACACGTCCAAACAATACTCAATCTCCTTCCACATTCGTCCCAGCATGTTGGGTCTAATGGCTGCTATTGCAGTGATAATCCATTGACGCAGGTGGTAAACGTCACGTATCTTCTCTGCCTACATCATGTTCTCGACATGTCCCCACAGAAAAAAATCCAAGGGGGTAATGTCTGGACTTCGCAGCGGCCATGCGATCGGCCCGCCTCTACCAACCCATGTGTTTGGAATTCAAGTGTCTAACACAGCTCGGACACAATAGCTGTAATGTGGTGGAGCTCCATCTTGTAAAAAAACCAAACCCTTTTCTGCTTCAACGTCGTTCAATTGCAGAAACACAGAGTTCTAACATGTCACAATAAACATCACCAGTAATTGATTTTCGGCAGATAAATAGTCCCACAATGTAGTCGTACATCAAACCACACCAACCATTTACCTTCGATGAGTCACGCTGATGTTCAATAACTTTGTGCGGTGGCTCCGACCCCCCAAATGCGCCAGCTATGACGAATCACTGACACTTGCATGAAAAGTCGCTTCATCAGTGAACATAACATTTTTTTTTTTTCAATCCATTATATGCTTTTATGCTTTCCTTCGTATACTACTGTGCAACACTCGTGCAAGAAAATCTTTTAGCAGTGCAGAAACAGTGTAGCCAGTTAAGCTTAATTTGCTGCTTATTCACGAAAAATGAAGGGGAAAACATATCCATGAATTATGGTCTAAAGTAAAGTCTAAGGGTGGTTGGTACACATCTTTGAAGTTGGACATCAATCAGAGGTTTATTAAAAATACAATACTCGTTGGTCACCTTTTTTTCTTTTATACCTGATTCTCAGGCACACAGCAACAGGTTCACCCTCACATTCCAGGGCACATCTTCCCCTTACATTTCACATATTGGAGAAGCAAGGATATGAAACGAGCGNTATTTTAAATCAGTCTTTATTGTGATTTATTGCATTTTTTGTGGGATTTTTGTATTTTTTTAAACAATTTTTATAATTTTTTAATGGTGCCTGAAAATGGCCTTGCAAAATCGCTGCCTCGTTAAACCCAGTACTCGTAAATTCGGGTCTCGACACTCTGCACCTTCACAGCAAGACTGGTACAAATTGTACTCCTACCGGTGAGCAGGTTATAAGCAAGGATGTCGGTAACCAACACCAACAGTAAAATCATTTGTTTTGTTCACAACAGTGTATATGAGAGTAAGTTATGCAGGTGGGGCAATTCGGATTGGTGAGCTCTGCTAGATGCTTTTAATCCGGCCAACTTTATACGCAATAATAGTTCCCTTCATAACCTAAGTGTGTCTCAGCCAAGGTTGTAATATACATACATTATACGTCTGGAGAGGCCCAGCTAATTCCCTGACTTAGTACTAGAAGGGCTGACGAGAGGAAAATGTTGCTTGAAGTGGGCGAAAACCTCTTAACTTATCACGCCGTTTCTCCAAAACTGCTCACATTAACAGCCTAACAACACAATACACTAACACAATCAGTTGGCATGGGTTAGATTCTCTGCAGGGACATGAATTTAAAAAATTGCTCAATGACTGTACAGTAACACCAAGCTATAAAGTAAGTTCAGTTGCAAGCATACGTTTTTATAGCCACAGTGTTTCGAGTGGTTAAATATGATATAGTTTATATTTTGATTATGCTGTTAACTAATTTTTAACAAAGTTTATATTAAAAATTATAATCTTAAGGATACGTATACAATTATAAATATGTAATCTACACTATCAGTTGGTTTATACAGCAAAGAGCACACGATAGATGAAATAATTCATAAGTAAATAATATGAAATAACATTTCATCATAACCTAAAAAAAAATCTGTTCACATAAAAAAAAATTTAGATGACAAATAAAACTGTACAGCTAAGTGGGAAATTATCATTCAGTTAATTAACAACAGTGTAGATAAATTTCACTGAATAATTTGTAACTGTGACATGTTTAATCGATAATGCAATTCAAATCAAAATAAAATTTTAAGAGAAAATAAAAAAAAATACAGCATAATTATTTTGGGAGTATGTACAATAAACAAGTCCAAAATAATTAGACATGCTGAGTGAGAGGTTTAGAAATAATTGACGTTATATGGAAAAGCAAAACAATTTTTAAGTGAAATGTTTTTTGCTCGCTCCAAAAATTTAAAATGTGGCTATNTGGATATCAGTGATTGGGAGGGGAGGAGGTGTTGACAGTCACTACCTTAGTTTCTTCATCATAGGAATTGCGGGCAGCCTTCCCTTCAGGTGCTGAGGTGGCCATATCAAATAACTGCAGCAGGCTTTCTTTTGTTTTTCATCTCGCGGTATGCCAATTACGAGTAGCAACACTACAACCCATGCATTTTATCGCTGTGAATTGCCGAACATATTTTTAATCAGTCTTTATTGTAATTTATTGCATTTTTGTGGGATTTTTGTATTTTTTTAAACAATTATCATAATTTTTTAATGGTTCCTGAAAATGGCCTTGAAAAATCACTGCCTCGTTAAACCCAGTACTCGTAAATTCGGGTCTCTACTGTAGTAGTGTGTGGTGTGTAAAGACCACCATGCCCTGTCACAAGTCCATGTTTCACGCAAATGTGTCATCCAACGAGTGATTTGAATTAACCAAGAGATTGAGGTTATGCATTAACTGCTTACGAAAATTTCTCTTAAGGCCAAGGACTGCTATTCAAAGAACTGCAAGACTTCTGGAGAACGGCTTCATACACTACTTCACTCTGAAGACACTCTGCACCTACACAGCAAGACTGGTACAAATTGTACTCCTACGTGAGCAGGTTATAAGCAAGGATGTCAGTAACCAACAGTAAAATCATTTGTTTTGTTCACAACAGTGTATATGAGAGTAAGTTATGCAGGTGGGGCCATTCGGATTGGTGAGCTCTGCTAGATGCTTTTAATCCGGCCAACTTTATACGCAATAATAGTTCCCTTCATAACCTNATTCGGATTGGTGAGCTCTGCTAGATGCTTTTAATCCGGCCAACTTTATACGCAATAATAGTTCCCTTCATAACCTAAGTGTGTCTCAGCCAAGGTTGTAATATACATACATTATACGTCTGGAGAGGCCCAGCTAATTCCCTGACTTAGTACTAGAAGGGCTGACGAGAGGAAAATGTCNACATACATTATACGTCTGGAGAGGCCCAGCTAATTCCCTGACTTAGTACTAGAAGGGCTGACGAGAGGAAAATGTCGCTTGAAGTGGGCGAAAACCTCTTAACTTATCACACCGTTTCTCCAAAACTGCTCACATTAACAGCCTAACAACACAATACACAAACACAATCAGTTGGCATGGGTTAGATTCTCTGCAGGGACATGATTTTAAAAAATTGCTCAATGACTGTACAGTAACACCAAGCTGTGAAGTAAGTTTGGTTGCAAGCATACGTTTTTATAGCCACAGTGTTTTGAGTGGTTAAATATGATATAGTTTATATTTTAATTATGCTGTTAACTAATTTTTAACAAAGTTTATATTAAAATTATAATCGTAAGGATACGTATACAATTATAAATATGTAATCCACACTATCAGTTGGTTTATACAGCAAAGAGCACACGAAAAAAAAAAAAAAAAAAAAGGGGGGGGAAAAAANGGAAATAAAACTGTACTGCTAAGTGGAACATTATCATTCAGTTAATTAACACAGTGTAGATAAATTTCACTGAATAATTTGTAACTGTAACATGTTTAATCAATAATGCAATTAAAATCAAAATAAAATTTTAAGAGAAAAAAAAAAAAAAATACAGCATAATTATTTTGGGAGTATGTACAATAAACAAGTTCAAAATAATTAGACATGCTAAGTGAGAGGTTAAGAAATAATTGACGACGTTATATGGAAAAGCAAAACAATTTTTAAGTGAAATGTTTTTTGCTCGCTCCAAAAATTTAAAATGTGGCTATAAGCAGCACGGTAGCTTATAATGTAATGTTACTATCCTCTGGAATGTCTTGCAGATTTTTTTGCGTGGTTATTACATTTTTACCATTGTTGCATGATCTGCACAAAATAATCAAACTTGTAGAAACATTTACTATTGACTAACGCGCTCTTCTCTGTTACTCTTTCAACCTTGTTCTCCCCCAAATTTGCTTCACTCTCACCCTGACTAGCACCTCTCTAGATGTTTACTACGCACAACCTCCATGAGGAAGACAGGTGCATGGCCAGCGAGAAGGATTCACTAAACTGTCACCAACAAGGGCAGTACGTATGATGGTCACATAATTTGGAAGCAGCACTAACTGGCGAGGACAGACCCTCATTAGGAAGGACGTTGCCCCTGGCTCGAAATGTCGTTATAGAGAAGAAAGACGTGACGGACCTGAAGAGGTAGATTGAAAAAGATTACAAAAGACAAGCGGACTAAGAAAGAAGCACAAGGTGGTGGTTCAAACAAATTTCAGATACAGAAAGCATCCCAATTAATTGCCTCCTACGACATGCGCAAGGTAGCTGTGGTGCTATTCTAAAATCCTGCCACTACACGAGGGTAAATTTAACCATGTTTCCACAGACAACTGATCTATATTTAGCTTATATGGTTACACAGTTTGAACTTTCAAAAAATACCACCGGTACATACATAATTAGAAGGAAAAAAAAAAAGTACGAAAAAATAATCTCCTAATAATTGTATTAGCTAAAAAAAAAAATCTGTGAATTTTTGTTGGTCTTGTTTTTTGCCACCACATCACGTTAGTCCTCCACTGGCCACAAATAACTTAATTCGGTTAAGTACACCATCTTGGCTTTCAACAAAGTAGGCTAGAGTTGATAGGGTCTGACAAACATAGAAGTGATTAAGAACCACTTTAAAAAAAAACATTCCTTTGCATATTTACCATATAACTAATAGTCTAAATTTCTTACGAGACAACAGCATCAACACCTGATGTGATGTCTTCACACGGACATGACGTTAAATGCATTCTGGAAGTTTGGCCGCATTTCTTCCATGGTGAATCTTATCTTCAGGATTACCATTGCTATCAATATTACGTATGCCTATGATATTCTTATAAATTTCAACAACTGCATTGTTATTATGACTGTAAATTTTTTCTAATGAAAAATTGCACAGCAATAGTTGGTAATCACAAAGTTTGAAAATAAAAATATTGATATTAACCAGTAAAACCCTGATTTAACAAAATGTCACAATTCTTTAAAATCTTTACTCTATTTCGCTGGATTCGTCAAATCCTAATTTCCTTATTTTATCACCCCAACACAAATTTGTTACGAAAACATGATGTTTCACGTAAGGCAGTGATTCATTGTCTCTGATGCATAACACTTTTAATAAATTAAATGCAGTATTTATCCATGTACGAACTGCAGATTTTTTCCAAAATATTACGCTCTCATAAACAGGATGCGAGTGGTATCATGGCCAGATGCCACTTGAGACGTTTTTGCTCACAGATAAGTCGGTTTTACATGATGGTGTATGCCGGCGACACTTTGCTCACACAATACCTATATACGCTATTTGTTTATTATGCTCCTGAAGACTCAAAACATACAGCACTTAACCATTCTCTGTGTAATAATTTTTCGATGAAAGTGTACCAAAGAAAATTGGGCGTGCAAAAAACTTTCTTTATGTGGCTACCAGTAATTGTTACTCCAATTTTTGCCTTTGTATGCATCTGGTAGCGCGGTGGCGGCACAAGGTGTGCATGCGGCCTCGCTTCCTCCCCTTACACGCCCGGCAAGAGGGGAGGTGGTTGCCTAGCAACTACCATGGCACCATTCCCACTTTTGTTTCTTCTCGAGTGAGGGGAACTACAACTTTTCACAGCATTTCCAGCTTCGGTTCTTCCCCTCCCATCTGTTCCACACGTTGTGACGCAGCTTGAGTTACAAACGACTTGTAGACAGTTTTCCACATTTCAGTATTTAAAAATTATTGTGAGACTTTTACGCGGCGGCAATGCGATAAAACGCAGTATTAAAATATTATGGGGATTCTGTAATTTTGTGCTTCATGAAAAAAATGTGCAAGGTAAATATCATTAGCACAATGTTAAATAAGACTGTGCCAAATCAGGCGATTTAGTTATCAAAGTTGAAACGTACCAAAATTGTAAAAAAAATCATGGCCTCGTATGAGGTCAAATTCCTTGCGCATGAGTTAGCATAAGATACGTGTAAACAGCCGGGCGGGCAAGGTCTCAGCGCCACCGTTCTGGCTTTTAACTGCCACAGCGTCAGCTACCTATGCTCATGTCTTTGCCAGTTACGCTTTTAAAGATAAATTTGGGGCACAGTTGTATAACAAATATAGTACTTTGGATGAGCTGCAAATGACATGATGGTACTGCACAAGACCATTTACGATCTGTAGTTGACGAGAAAAAAGATTACACATTGTGCACCGTTTACATTTTAATGAGTGCGAAATCAATTTCCAAAAACATTTTTGTACAAAATTAAAACAATTTATTAAAATTTTTTAAAATTTAATTTAATGGGAAGGAGTTTTCTGGATAAAAATATATTATCACAAGACCATAAATTACCTCATGTTGATGAGAAAAATGTTTAAACATAGCACCACTTAAATTTTAGCGAGTATGAAATCCATTCTCAATAACACTGTGCAGAAATTGAAAAATTTATTCATGAAAAAGAAATTTATTTAAAAAAGCAGAAGTTTTCCAGATAATAATATACATTCCACAAGCCCGTGCACTTCCATTTATCGTCAACAAAAACGTAAAAATTGTTCTATGCGCCACTATTGATAAATTTTTTACCAGTTCACATTTGCAGTAAGTGCAAAGAACTTTCTTACTAAAATTAAATAACAACATAAATACACAATTATTTGTACACTGCACTATGGCCTTCATTTATCAAACACTGACGGCTTATAGCGGCACACGTAAAATCAGCAGACGCCAATACTAATTTGCAAAGCTCGTGTGAATTCTGTAACATACTTTTTAAGGGCAAATGTAACATGCGAAAGACAAACGAGGCAGTTTGCAATGGAAACGGGTGGTACTGGCATTCCGTATTATTCACAAATTTTGCATTGAGTAATGAAAAATCTAAAGTGGAAGCTGAAAAATGTTAACAAGTCGTCAATTAAATAAGGCACAAACATGAAATCTAAAACCATAAATTAAGTCGTATTCCAATAAAAACAACTAAGCGGTCGTCCACAGGCAATGCAATTTATTCCAATCGCAATTTGTAATCAAAATTTAAAAAAAAAGAAAGTGAAAAATCTACGCCGCAACACCACTACTGGAAAACGTATCCTGAAGCTAAACACTGCACACAAATACATAAGAATATTGGGCGGTTACGGGATAAAAGATGCTCATGGGAGTGAAAGGAAAGATCTGTAAACTATGCTGTTATTGTCTACCACAGTTGCATGATTGGAGGGTAGCCATGCACACAGTGCGAGGGAGTGGTGAGTGGTTGTTAGAGGAAGGGGAGGGGGTGAACAAAGTAGCCCTTCATGATGTCATGTGTTGCCCAAAATCTATCTCTCTTGGCACGCTCCATGCTGTGAGCTCAACTCAAAATAACTGCAGCCAATGAATCTAATGGATTTTAACCAAATATTTATTGGCTTATTTTTTATTTATTAATTTTTTTTAATGTTTCGGAAGAGAGTTTATAGTTAAACATAAACGGCAGAGAGTTATTAACATAGTACCTACTGTACATATTAATGCAGTGGCTCAGTGCATGTATTTTTAATAGGTTTTCATGGCAATTTATTACATTTTAGCAAGGATATTATATTTTTTCATAAATATTTTTGTGGTATTTTTTAACAGTTTCTGAAAACCTTTTCTAAACGAGATCACTGTTTTTGTTACTTACATGTGCATTATATCAAGGTTTGAACGGGCATTGGCACAAACTGTAAAAAAAACAGAATAATCTTAGCCAAAAATATGCAAAACAAGGCTTCTACTGTATGTGCAGTCTTCATTACTACAGAACTATTTATGTCTAATCATAAAAGATAAAATTTACCACCATGAGAGTGCTTATTATTAACCAGGCAAGAAATGAAACAGAGATACTGTATTTAAAAAAATGTTTTATAGTCAATGTCTTTTAGAGGCAATTATTAAAATCAATTCACATTAAAACATGAAACAGATTCATGGACATTGTAACTTTAAAATTTTTTTATTAACAAAGTAAATTTGTAGTTATCTTTTGTTTTTGATGGAAAGTCTATAGTTTCATCACACATTTTACCTGTATGTAATTTGACTTTCTATAAAAGAATCCAAACCGGATAGAAATTTACTACAGGTGATATAATGTACAATCAAGAATTATTGTGCACTGTCATGCAGTGAAATGAAATTGAAACCTGCATAAATTAGCAAAAGAATAGCAAAAATAGCAAATTCATAAATAACATTTCTTCAAGAGACTGGGGTAAAAACCCAATTTTGTTGTAACCAACTAACAATATTTCAAAATTATTTTATAATTTTTAAATACATTCATACTGATATGGCATTTCTTGAATGACAATAAAATAAAACCTACTATATGACAGTTGATATAAACTAAAAACAATATAAATTATTTCTTTAGTGTAATAAAATCAACATGTCTTTAGAGTCAATATATTATTAATATTAAAACACATCATGTACATAAATTCTGTTCGTTACCACAATTCATAACTGGAAATATATTTTACACTATGTACATTTAATGTTTGAGCTCGCTGTAGTTACCACAGTTCTCAACAGGCTTGTGGTAACTGCCAGACATCCACTTCTTAAGAAGTCTGCTGCCAAAATGGCAAAAGGAATATGTAACAAAACGAATATCACACCACTGACGCATATTTTCTCTTGTACTGTTCGAACTGAATACATTAATTCTTACACAACACTTTTTGTACACTTTAAAACTCGGTTGGAAAGTTATTAGATTCACTTGTTTTCGACAATTCTTTCACGCAAACACTTAATCTTCTGTACAAAATACGCTTCCAGGGATTCAGCACACTTGAAGAATGGTGATTCTCTGGGGTTGTAATAGCGGCAGTTATCGAAGATTTTCGTCATGTCACCAATGAATTCACTCAGTTTTTTGTACGAACGTTCATTGATGCGAAGTTCAATGGTTTGGAGATCTTAAACAAACCAAAGACTAAATCAGTTTATATGTTACACAAATATATTAACATAGATCATTAAATATCTGGAATTCACATGAACAATGACAATTTCACAAAATTAAAGTACCCTTATTATTAAGGTTGGAAAATACAGGATGTTCCATGACGAAACAGACATATTTCACCAACGTAGTTCATTTGTAACAAAAAAGACATATACACACAGACTACGCAGGCCCATTTCAGAGTGACCGTGAGAGAAATGAAATAAACACAAGACATGGGATTATAACGTGTACTGAATATATTGTGCATATTACTTGGCAATCATCTCATTGGATGTTTCGCACAGGGCTATCTCAATGCTCATTACTATAGACACTTTCTGGAAACCACCTTATCACTTATCATTCTTATCAGAGGATGTGCTGTTAGCAGTATGACATGACCTGTGGTTGCAGCAGATAAGGACACCACCACAGTTTGGTAGGGCTGTGATTGTATCCTTGAATGCAGAGTTTCAGCGCAAGTGCCCATGGATGGTGCAGTCTCCTGACCTCTCTCCATTAGACTTTTTCTTCTAAGGCAGCCTGAAGAGTAGGGCGTGCAGTGGACGGAAACCAGACACACAAGACCAGTTGACTGATGCCACATTAACTTGCAGACGTGCAGTAGCAGAATGCCGCGGTTCAACATATTGTAACCTACTTACGGGCAGATAGGACACATTTTGAACAGCTTGTGTGAGATCAACATGTAATCTATGCCAGTGAATATATTCAGTAACTACACTTGTGTTTATTGCATTTCCAACGTCACTCTGAAATGAGGCTGCATAGCCTACGTGTGTGTATATGCCATTTTTGTTGCCAATGATCTCTAGAATATGCTGGTGAAGTTCGTCAATTCCATCACTGAACATCCTATATATTGGCACACGAAAAATGGGGAAAATACAGATAGTTCTCAAATGCTACCAATGGTTAAACATAAACTGTTCCACAATAGTTCAGCAGTNATATGCCATTTTTGTTGCCAATGATCTCTAGAATATGCTGGTGAAGTTCGTCAATTCCATCACTGAACATCCTATATATTGGCACACAAAAAATGGGGAAAATACAGATAGTTCTCAAATGCTACCAATGGTTAAACATAAACTGTTCCACAATAGTTCAGCAGTATCAATGAAAACAATACAGAAATATACCACATTTGGCTGTCAATAAAATACAGCCAACTCTTGATTCTAAGATTTCTGGAATAACGACCCTTTTACCATGAACAGCGAAGGGTTATAGAATTGAGAGTTAATTGTACATACTCTCATTTATTATGACAATTTTTAACACGAATACGGGCTTTAACCTATATCCAAACAAATATAGTCAATGCTATCACAGGCGTTGAGTCAACACATATTTTTACAGATTCCAAAATGTACTTCTGATATTTCCTTACTGATAGTCAATATCAATATAATTTAAGGTGAATAAATGGGCAATGTTTTATTTGCTTGTTAAATTACAACCTTAACCACTCATTAACATGTTACTCTGCAAAAATATTAATATATATTGATTATGTAAATGTGATTTAACATAGTAAATGGATCTACTTCAAAAAATTATTGGCTAACTGAAGATAACAAAAGTTACGCCTGTTAAAACTGCATATGGAAGAATCTTGATAAAAAGTAAATGAAGGGATTTTCAATTTTGTACTTGATACTGGAAAATATATGAAGAAAAATATTTAATATAGCAGTCTATTTGTGGTTTTTTCACACTTTTTGAAACAAACTTTGAGAAATAATTGCATGTATGACGTGTTTCCTAAATATTTCATCTATTCAAAGCGATATTTACTTGTGTTAACATAAAAGAACTATTTTTGGTAAAATTAAACTCTTACTTATTTTCTGTACATAAATTATAATGTTTCATTTCTTATTAATATCAATAAAAACAGAGAAAATAAGTGTGTTGGTAATGACTAGTAAGAAATAGTTCCTATACAAAATATTATGCAACTGAGTATGCACAATGTGGTGCATTGTCCCCTCTGGTGTAATTTTCTAACTTAGTTAAGCTTTGTTTGCACGAGGCAGGGGAACATCTGCAGGGATTCAGACAGTTGGAAGTAACAGTGACAGGACTATATAATGAAATCTGGCAGTGATTTTAAAGCTGCACTTTTTGTTTAAAAAGAAGTACTTCATAATGAGATTTTACTGTATTTGTAAATGGTACATGTTTTGTGTACACTCGGTTGACTGACAGTTACAAAATTCCTTACATACATCAATTTTTTTTATCTTTTCGCATTTTGTGATGGCGTGGGTGAAGAGAACACATTTACTTGGGCAGCAGTGTGATTGAGCAAAATAGTGTCTTAATATACATCCACAACCATTGTCTACTTTATGGACTGTGTCAGTGTGTCAGTGCAGAGCTGTGAATGTGGATGACAATGCTCAAATGCAATGATTATCATACCATAATCAGATGAGTCACATTAATGAGTATAATATTAAGGAATGACATAATCATGAACTCAATTCAAGCTGTTTTTGTAAAGAAAGGTACCAAGAAGAACTTTTGGGCGTAAGTAATTTTAACACATTCTCCTGAAACTAATCATCCTCTACTATGCAAACATTTATTCTACACTAAATCNGGGCGTAAGTAATTTTAACACATTCTCCTGAAACTAATCATCCTCTACTATGCAAACATTTATTCTACACTAAATTACGGGAGTATCTTCAGGGGTAATTCTGCAAATTGGGGAACGATACTTTTTTGTAAGGCAGTTGAGAGATTGCATTGACAACTTCGCAGGTAAAATAATAATAATAATAATAATAAACATATTCTTGCAAACCAATATTTATTCCCAGACCTGAAAATTCTTACTGCCCATTCTATTTACTGCACAAAATATGCAGTGCACAGAGGCTATGATGTACATAGTTACCATACCAGAAAATTTAGCAAGCATTACTTCCATGCTCACAAGACAAGCAAATATAGAATGGATCCATATTTTATTAAGCTAAGAGACATGCAATATTTACAACTCGTCTCAAAAGTCATTTAATACAGCTAACACTATTTTTAACAGGCAACCGGCTTAACCCCTTTGCACCATTTCAAATTCCCCGCCTCGCCCGAGGTCGCCTCCTGGTCACTAGGTTCACTGTTTGCCAACCACCGCTCACCAAACTGCAGCATGCCACCACTTACTTCCTGATGAAGCTGGCCTCGCCAGAGAAACATCTCGCGACTGCGCATTCCCACATGTGGAAAATGTGATCGTCCGACTTTTTTTTGCGTGTGTGAGTATCCACGAGTACCACCCTGTGGGTACTTGTGCATTCTGTCTAATATTTATTATGTAATCAGTAGCCTAGTGGTTTATTCCCACCATATCTCTTTGCTTATTACATGTTCTGTTTCTGCCATCTTACACCTATTTTACTTTTCTATGCATGTATTTTCAATTGTTATTCCTTCCTTTTTCCTGGCATATAACATCGTATCACGCAGTCACCTAGTAAAGTCTATTTCACATAAGAATTTCTTTTTTTGACAGATTGTTTACTGGTTACTACCTCTACACAAATAGGCTGCCTATCCTTCTGCTGCAGCGTGGCTTCCACCTGACTGTCAAAATCGGTTTCATCTGTAATGAGGGACGTTGATGAGACGTTAAGCCTGTCCACCTACATCGAAACATGTCGCCAAGCTGCTCACACATAAACAAAAAGAAAATAATTGATTTTGCTGAAGAAATTTTTATTGCTGCAATGGATGATTAAGACCCATGGTTTACTCACTTGAAAATGTTTGAAAATTGCAGGTTTCTTAACCAGCAAACAAATAATACATCATAATGCTCACAGAATATATGCAATATTACATACTTACTTTAATTAATGAGGGTGATCTGTTCATCATATTACAACAATTTTCTTTTAAATCCATTTATATGGTCACAGTATATTTGAAACATTATCACTACTGAAATTCAATATCACAAACACTTGAAATTTTAATATAATCAAAAGAATAAACTTGCATTTGCAGCTCTCACATTTGTTTTACTGAATGCACGTAAAACTAGTCGTGTGCCTAAGTCTGTACTTAAAAGCAGGACATAAAATGTGGAGCATCATTTGTTATAGATGGCAAATTTGGTTTAACATCTTTAATAAGATGTTAATTGTGGTTCTTATGAAGTAGCAGTTTGAACGTTGTAATGACGCAATATTCTGAATTTTTCGGGACTCGAGTGTAAGATTCTTTCGTGTTTGTGAAGCTTTGGGACAGCTTCGTAATATTTTTATCGTGTTTAAAGCCGTGGTGGCTTGTGTCCCGTGTTTATCAGACAGACGTGTGCATTTGTAGGTTAAGGGGCGGACGTCTGCAGGTAAGTTTTTATCAAGAGTCCTGGTTACAGTTTTCGTTTCGAACTTTGGAGTTTTTGAAACCTCATCATTATTTAGTTCCTTCGGCGCAGTTTTAATATGTCAACAAGTTTTTGTGGACGGCGAAGTTTGTTAATGTTGACGGCGCAGGAGTAGTTCGTACGGAGCAGTCAGTTATGATAACGTTGTGTTGAGCGCGGGACACGTGCAGTTGTGATGACGCTGCTGGCAGATGTCGGATGCCGGGCGCTTATCGCAGGAGTAGTTCATACGGAGCAGTTAGATAACGAGGGAGAGCGTACGTGGCCAGGCCGTTATCACAGGAGAGGGGGGATAGGCAGTAGGATATAGGCATCTAGCTGGCACCCTTAGAGAGGCTTATTCGTTGGCAGTCTTATTGGTTGAGAGTCGTCAGAGGGAGTTACTTCACGTCGCCCGTGAGGGCAGGTCAGCGCAGTCGAGAAGTATCATGCAATGCTAGCCTAGGCCGCGTTCGGGCAGGATTAGAACCCCCACATCGGCCGCTAGACTGTATTACTTCATTTCTCAGCCGGTGTGGGAGGTAGCAGCAGATATTCTTTATTCGGGCTAATATTCATGNGGGCGTAAGTAATTTTAACACATTCTCCTGAAACTAATCATCCTCTACTATGCAAACATTTATTCTACACTAAATCACGGGAGTATCTTCAGGGGTAATTCTGCAAATTGGGGAACGATACTTTTTTGTAAGGCAGTTGAGAGATTGCATTGACAACTTCGCAGGTAAAATAATAATAATAATAATAATAATAATAAACATATTCTTGCAAACTAATATTTATTCCCAGACCTGAAAATTCTTACTGCCCATTCTATTTACTGCACAAAATATGCAGTGCGCAGAGGCTATGATGTACATAGTTACCATACCAGAAAATTTAGCAAGCATTACTTCCATGCTCACAAGACAAGCAAATATAGAATGGATCCATATTTTATTAAGCTAAGAGACATGCAATATTTACAACTCGTCTCAAAAGTCATTTAATACAGCTAACACTATTTTTAACAGGCAACCGGCTTAACCCCTTTGCACCATTTCAAATTCCCCGCCTCGCCCGAGGTCGCCTCCTGGTCACTAGGTTCACTGTTTGCCAACCACCGCTCACCAAACTGCAGCATGCCACCACTTACTTCCTGATGAAGCTGGCCTCGCCAGAGAAACATCTCGCGACTGCGCATTCCCACATGTGGAAAATGTGATCGTCCGACTTTTTTTTGGGTGTGTGAGTATCCACGAGTACCACCCTGTGGGTACTTGTGCATTCTGTCTAATATTTATTATGTAATCAGTAGCCTAGTGGTTTATTCCCACCATATCTCTTTGCTTATTACATGTTCTGTTTCTGCCATCTTACACCTATTTTACTTTTCTATGCATGTATTTTCAATTGTTATTCCTTCCTTTTTCCTGGCATATAACATCGTATCACGCAGTCACCTAGTAAAGTCTATTTCACAAAAGAATTTCTTTTTTTGACAGATTGTTTACTGGTTACTACCTCTACACAAATAGGCTGCCTATCCTGCTGCTACAACGTGGCTTCCACCTGACTGTCAAAATCGGTTTCATCTGTAATGAGGGACGTTGATGAGACGTTAAGCCTGTCCACCTACATCGAAACATGTCGCCAAGCTGCTCACACATAAACAAAAAGAAAATAATTGATTTTGCTGAAGAAATTTTTATTGCTGCAATGGATGATTAAGACCCATGGTTTACTCACTTGAAAATGTTTGAAAATTGCAGGTTTCTTAACCAGCAAACAAATAATACATCATAATGCTCACAGAATATATGCAATATTACATACTTACTTTAATTAATGAGGGTGTTCTGTTCATCATATTACAACAATTTTCTTTTAAATCCATTTATATGGTCACAGTATATTTGAAACATTATCACTACTGAAATTCAATATCACAAACACTTGAAATTTTAATATAATCAAAAGAATAAACTTGCATTTGCAGCTCTCACATTTGTTTTACTGAATGCACGTAACACTAGTCCTGTGGCTAAGTCTGTACTTAAAAGCAGGACATAAAATGTGGAGCATCATTTGTTATAGATGGCAAATATGGTTTAACATCTTTAATAAGATGTTAATTGTGGTTCTTATGAAGTAGCAGTTTGAACGTTACGGCATGTATGTACAACTTCAAAGTATTAGGAAACCTGGTAAATTGTCAGACAGCACATTTTCATTCACAATAATACAGGAGACAGACAGCGAACACGACGTTCGATCGAGGTGGTCCCACAGATGTTCGATTGGATTGAAATCAGGGCTGCTTGGGGGCCAGGGACGAACTTGGAAGTCTTGATCGTGCTCTTGCAACCACGGGTGGACACTTCTAGCCGTGTGTCAAGGCGCATTATCGTGCTCAAAGATAGAGGTGAGCCAATATCGTTTTTGAGCCTTTTCCGATATTGCCGATACCGATACAGATACTGCCTTGACAAGGTAAAATAACATTATTGCAAGTTTCAAAAAATAAAAACAGAATTTTTAAACATTTACCTAAATAAAATTCTAATTGTCTTCGTTTTTATTGTTTCAGTGATAGGCCTAACTATTACGATAAATCTAGGAACCCCCTATTAAGCCTAAGCATATTTATAAGACAAAAATAATCTCCAAAAGCATGTCATTAAGCAATGAAATTCTTTAAAAAAACATAACACTTCAAATGGTGCGTACATTCAATGTGCCGTTTTAAGTTTGTGGTACTATAGGACCTTGATGATGTACCGCCTCTCGAAACAAACATTTGCAAATATTGTAAACAGTAAACTTCTTTGCATTCTTGCGTGTTGCTTACTGNTTAAGACAAAAATAATCTCCAAAAGCATGTCATTAAGCAATGAAATTCTTAAAAAAAACATAACACTTCAAATGGTGCGTACATTCAATGTGCCGTTTTAAGTTTGTGGTACTATAGGACCTTGATGATGTACCGCCTCTCGAAACAAACATTTGCAAATAT
>NQII01001406.1:138263-155327 GCA_002778355.1 Clitarchus hookeri
GGGGAGGGGGAGGAGAAGAGAGAGAAGGGGAGAAGAGGGAGAAGGGGAGGAGAGAAGGGGAGAAGAGAAAGGAGAGAAGAGAAGGAGGAGAGAGAGGGAGAGAATAGGGAGAGGGGGGGAGGGAGAGAGTCAGCCCTGAAAAATATGTACGAAATACAGTATTCACCTCAATATAAGATGACCCCTTACATTTGCCCTTTGCTTATAGGAAAAATTCAATCTTGCCACAAATACTTATTGGCAGACCATGATGATAAAAAAAAAAAAAACCCTCAAAAGTCTAATATTCCATGATCCTCACAAACATTTGCTTCCGTAATGGAAAAATACCTGGCTGCAGCACAGTTGTTATGCATTTTTGCATACGGATCACATTAGTTTAAAATTCGCATCATAACTCCGACGTTCAAATTTTCTTAGTTGCAACGCCAATGGACCTTTTTTTTTTCAGTGTGGTCACACATAATTAATTAATACGTGCTCATTTACCAACACGTTCGATACAAAACCGGAAAACAGCTTTTACCAGGAGTAAACAAATTACGGAAAAATAAATTGGAAGTCATAGATACAGCTACTATCTCGTATTCACAACCCCAGAAGTATTCACTCTGGGAATGTTGAACGTTAGCGCTAAAGTTGGTCATCAAACAACTTTGGTCACTCACATTCACAGATATGACTCCATTTTGGTGATCATGTAGCTGCTTTAGATCACAAGACGTGTAGTTTACCATCATGTTAAAATTATATCTTAGGTAAACGCAACTTAACCAAACACAACCGCCTGTAGTGTAATGTAATGCACTGACCCATTTATGCATATATAATACTTGAAACAATATTTTTGCGTGGTTTTGTCAGGTGGTTTCGCAATAATTATAAATATATGTGCGCTTGGATTAAAGACCAGTAACAGAGACTATTGGAAGAAAAACATGACTAAAATTGAAGTTAACCTCACTTTTTGTTGTGACTGTGTTTTATTTCTTTTGATAATATTAACCAAACTTGTGATTTTTGAAAGATTAGAATATTTCTCTGGAAACCATGANGATAATATTAACCAAACTTGTGATTTTTGAAAGATTAGAATATTTCTCTGGAAACCATGAACGAAGTGCTATTACTATTACCTATGCATAAATATTAACCTCAATTTTTTTGCAATGCAAAAATAAGATGACCCCTAAAATTTTTGAAAGTGAAATTTGGAACAAAATATAGTCCTACATTCGGATGAATACGGTATGTACTGTAGACATTTTATTACACGTTTAGCAAGCAATTGCAATGTTTACAGTAGCAGCCATGTTGGTAATGACCATCAGAACCACCACAAGAAACAGCTGTGCCATATTTTCGAGATATCGTTTTTGCGATGCAACCTTGCCAACAACACACACAAGTTTTTCATTGGAATATTTTTTCATGAAAATTACGAATGCATATATGTATAAATGTAACACTAATAAATATGCCCGAGAAGTTAACAAAAAAGGCAACACAAAATTAACGAAACTCTATCCCTATTCACTGTACTTTATCAATCACAATATTCAAGGCATTTTTATTTCTTAGCCAGTAACTGCGAATGTTGTTAGTTGCTCTATGGATAATACTTCAGTTACGCCAGCAGCTATTTCTGTGGACGTGGTTCCAAAAAAGGTGTTTGTTTAAACATGGTTTTTCTAAGTTTGAGCGTGAGTGTACCGGAAATTTTTTTTTTTTTTATATTTCCATTTGCATTGTTTTATTTTAGTTAAACTTGACAAATACCTAACATAGGCCTATCAATATGTTCAACATAAAGTTTAATGAGGTTGGGTGTTTTTGGTTGACTAATATGTCTAGTCCACATCTATAGAATTTTTTTGTCAGTCTCCTAAAATTAGATGGATAGTGTTTCCACTATTACCTACAGTGCTCCACTTTATATCACTTGTATCTTCTTTCTTGACTACGGACAAAATATTTTCTAGCTTAAGGACAGTGAACTGTTTCTTAAGTTCATCAATAGCCATGTCTCGTTTTTCATTATCTTTTATCCTTGGGTTTTNTTAAGGACAGTGAACTGTTTCTTAAGTTCATCAATAGCCATGTCTCGTTTTTCATTATCTTTTATCCTTGGGTTTCCCAACTGTGTTTGAAGTAGGCATACATGGAGACTGATTTTGCTTGTTGCCACTTGCAGGCCTACTCACGGAAGTACTTAATGCCAATTTACTGGCTCTTTATTCCAGACATGAAGTAGATGGATTTTGTGTTGTCGAGTTTACCTTATGAGCCTGCAGAACCACTACTGTCCTTAACTTTGAGTATCTTAAATAGCTTTGCAGATGGCTGCTGCTTCTGGTGGCCACCTCATCCTTAAAAAACTTTGCAAGGGCTTCCTCCAAGTCATCTATGCGCCGACGTAAACTACGTCCCAGCAATAACCGCCTAGTGCTATTGTGTTTCAAAATCTTCCTAGCTTCATTATTGTACAATTCTTGGAATTTTTGAAGCTTTTCTCTTCTTTTAGTACTTTTATCAAAATAGTAAAAAATGTCAATAACAATTTCCCTGACCTTACAAGGTAGGCCAGCTGCTGCTTTTTCAGCTGGCAGGTTAATTAAATGGCATGGACAACCTATCACAAGCGTTCCTTGCTTCTGCTTCAAGACAGCTCACACCATTTTTATAATCTAACATCATGCAGCATCATAAGCAAAAATATTGATTAGATACTAAACGGGTACATTTCAACAATCCAGCTCACTTAAAACCCTCCAAACATCACTGAACAGTTTGACTTCCAGTCCTTAATTTTTTTCCAGTGTATAGCGCGCACCCCAGAAATTTTTTCCTTTACTTTGGGAAAAAAAGGCGTGCTATACACGAGTAAATACGGTAGTTATTTTTGTAACAACAGAGTTTTGCCTTTGCTGCGTAGAAACGAGAACCAAATAGTTGTTAACCTAAAACCGGTCCCGAGTCAAACCTCAAGAACCGGTATAAATAGGAACCGAACTGACCCATTCCTACTTTTTATTTTCCTCACCACTTTTCATATTATCCACATGTTTTGAGCACTTTAGGTTATTAGTTATGTCTTTTTTACCACTGTAAGCAATGTTTATATCACACCTACATGTTCAGCAAAATACAAACTTNTTAAGGACAGTGAACTGTTTCTTAAGTTCATCAATAGCCATGTCTCGTTTTTCATTATCTTTTATCCTTGGGTTTTCCAACTGTGTTTGAAGTAGGCATACATGGAGACTGATTTTGCTTGTTGCCACTTGCAGGCCTACTCACGGAAGTACTTAATGCCAATTTACTGGCTCTTTATTCCAGACATGAAGTAGATGGATTTTGTGTTGTCGAGTTAACCTTATGAGCCTGCAGAACCACTACTGTCCTTAACTTTGAGTATCTTAAATGGCTTTGCAGATGGCTGCTGCTTCTGGTGGCCACCTCATCCTTAAAAAACTTTGCAAGGGCTCCGAGTCATCTATGCGCCTAGGTAAACTACGTCCCAGCAATAACCGCCTAGTGCTATTGTGTTTCAAAATCCTCCTAGCCACATTATTGTACAATTCTTGGAATTTTTGAAGCTTTTCTTTTCTTTTAGTACTTTTATCAAAATAGTAAAAAATGTCAATAACAATTTCCCTGACCTTACAAGGTAGGCTAGCTGCTGCTTTTTCAGCTGGCAGGTTAATTAAATGGCATGGACAACCTATCGCAAGCGTTCCTTGCTTCTGCTTCAAGACAGCTCACACCATTTTTATAATCTAACATCATGCAGAATCATAAGCAAAAATATTGATTAGATACTAAACAGCTACATTTCAACAATCCAGTTCACTTAAAACTCTCCAAACATCACTGAACAGTTTACGACTACCACTCCTTAATTTTTTTCCAGTGTATAGCGCGTACAGCAGAAATTTTTTTCTTTACTTTGGGAAAAAAAGGTGCGCTGCGCTATATACGAGTAAGTACGGTAGTTATTTTTGTAACAACAGAGTTTTGCCTTTGCTGCGTAGAAACGAGAACCAAATTGTTGTTAACCTAAAACCGGTTCAGAGTCAAACCTCAAGAACCGGTATAAATAGGAACCGAAGAACCAAACTGACCCATTCCTACTTTTTATTTTCCTCACCACTTTTCATATTATCCACATGTTTTGAGCACTTTAGATTATTAGTTATGTCTTTTTTACCACTGTAAGCAATGTTTATATCACACCTGCATGTTGAGCAAAATACAAACTTCTGCCCTTTCTCAGACTTTAAAAATATACGGGGAGAGAGAGAGAGAGGGGGGGGAAGAGAGAGAGAGAGGGAAAGAGAGGGAGAGAGAGGGAGACAGAGGGAGAGAGATAGAGTGGGAGAGGGAGGTAGGAAGAGGGGGAGGGAGGTAGGGAGATGGAGAGGGAGAGATAGTAGGAGGAGGGGAGGGAGAGATAGAGAGAGAGAAAGAAAAGAAAAGAGAAGAGAAGAGAAAAGAGAAGAAAGAGAAGAAAAAGAGAGAGAGGGGGGCTGTTCAAGGTAAAGTGAGCACTTTTGAGACCCTACTTACTTTTTTACCATCAACCATTTCTTTATCCTTCCACTACTTTTTAAAATAAATATTGCCATGTTAGTAATNATCCTTCCACTACTTTTTAAAATAAATATTGCCATGTTAGTAATAAACACAAAGTATATATTTTACTAGACTCAAAAGTTAACGTCTAAGACTACAACAACATATATTTATTGACTATTATTCCAAATGAGGGTTTCAAAAAGTGCTCACTTTATCGTGAATAGCCTGTACACACATGTAGTAAATTAAGTGAATAAGAGTTGTAATGACGCAATATTCTTAATTTTTCGGGACACGGATGTAAAATTCTTTTGTGTGTATTTAGCTTTGGAAAGCTTCGTAATATTTTATCAGGTTTCAAGTTAAAGCCGCAGCAGACATGTGCTTTTGAAGGTTATCGGAAGGACATCTGCTGTTTACGTTGTAACAGGAGTCAGTTTACAGTCTAGTTTCGAAAGTTGTTGTTTTGGTTATGCGTCAGCATTATACAGAAACTTTCCGGCTGTGTCGTGATGTTCGCGACGCAGTTGAGAGTATGATAACATGTTGTCAGCGCGGGACACAGCGTAGTAAGGGGGGATAGGCCTGCCTAATTTATACTGGTGGTGCCTATCGCATAAAAAGAAAGTCACCAACCGTCGAAGAAGACGCGTCGGGCGTGAGAAGACGCACCAGTCCGAAAGGGCGTGGGTCGTTAGGGTGCCAGGAGGGAACAAACATCCCTCCTGCCTTCGTAACTTAGTCTTGCGATGCAAGTTTGAGACATTAATAAACTGTAAACGACTGTGGCGCTGTTTTCTGCACTGGTATAACTAATTATGAAAGTTCGTACTCTGCAAACTGGAAAGTAGTCTGTGCACTGTGAAACTTCAATGATAAATAAAGTATAAACAAACTAATCTGGAACTTCTTCTTTTTTATTAATCGGCGTCACCTGGTACTGAGTCTCGTATTCTACCTATGAGCAAGCCGTGGCAACGTAAACATTCGGCAGTGTAATACTTCCGCACGTTACAACATGGAACCCAAAACTGTGCGGCTGCATTATTTTAAATAACGAGTTAACGAACGCACTGCCCGAAACAATACAGAGTTTCAAATGTAGGAAATTATATCCAGTATATTTTCCTTAAGCACTTATAGTTTGCCCAATTAATTTTTTTTTTTAATGCTACATTTATAAGAAAAATGTTTTCTTTTTGCCTGTCTGAATAATTCATAGTCCAGGATAACAAATTCAGAGATATTGAGGGTTCACTGATCTGGAAATAGAAGCACCCTGAATATTGTGGAACTAAATATTGGTTTAAAACGTTGATTGATTTTTTAGTAAAAGTTATGCCATTTTCGAAAAGGAAATAAGCCAGGGGAAACCAAGCACTCCAGACCACAGCACTGCTTTCCAAAATCTGAACATCTAAAACATCACCTCAATATAAGGATAAAAAATTATGCAATACTTACTCTCACAAAAAGTACTGCTTAATATCCTTTACCATGCAGTTATGTAAGATTACATAGTTACTTGTGCACAGAGAAAAACATTAGAAACCATGAAATAAAAAGTTTGTGAAACTTACTATCACAATTATAAATTTGTCTTAATTAAAACAAGTCTCACAGGGAAAATTTCGAAGAGTAGCATCTCTGCTAACTTATGATATAATAAAAAAATTTATTCGCAGTAACCAGTAATTCAAATATTAAAAGGCCAGCTGTAAATAACTAGTTCTAACACAACACAATTATATTAAATAAGAGGTTTATTCAAAAATTTAACACTATTTTTTCACGTGCATAAGATTTTTCACTCCTGATTATTAGTGAATAATTAGACGAACAGTGCACATATGAAAGATAGAAGAAATGCATACCCATTGGCTCCTTGATTACTTTGTAGTAATCCGGAGCCTCGTTAGGATCCACAGGTTCCATGAAAGGCCACGCACTTTTATGTGTCTGAAACATAAATTACATTAAAATAATGAGAATAAATATGCATTGCTGACAAGCAAAATATGTTTAGTTCAATGTCTAAAAAAAGTACAACATAACATGATGTCCAAATTTACTGTACAGAATATCTTGCAGGACTGGTCACTGAAAATACCAATTTCAAGTAAAATAGAACACTTTAATGGAAAGGTGAGGCAGTGTGTCATTTTTTTCACAACTATTCACTGCAAAAAAAAAAAAAACTGCGTAATTAGGAAGTTTGTGTGGTGGGAGTTACATAGCAACTACGTGATCTACTCAAGGGCACTTACAACAATGTTTGTTGACAATACAGCTAGAGCTGTGCAGATCCACAAAATTATGTAGCTGTACTGAATCACTGATGTGCCGATTCTGTAATCCTGATTTATGAAAAACTTTTTGCTCATGTTTACGTTGAATAAAGGATACTATTATACTCAAATTATGGTATTGGTGAAGTGCAGTACAATTAATAACAACTTTAAACTTATTTCAGTTTACAGTGTCTGAAAAATAGAGTAAGACAACAAACCATGCAAGATAGGGGGGGATTGGTTTAATTAAAATATGTACTTCTGAATACAGTAAGCATAAGGTTGTTTACAAGTTTTGTTGCTATTGACAGTCAAGTGATAACCTTAAAAAAAAAAAGATGGTTTGCATTTCTATATGCACTGGTTCTGCAATGAAAAGGATTAATGTTACTTGCAAAATTTCTGTACTCTTAAACCTAATTATTTCACAAAACCAAATGTCTGTTAAGGCTAACTGATCATTAGTGCTTGGGTGCTTTGCTACATATTTGGGTTAGTATAAAAATATTTTTAATGAAGATGAAGACAGTTAATTTTTAACACTAAAGTGTTATTAATAAAGTCATCAATACAATAGTCTTTTTTATAATAAATATGAAGGGAAACTTTATATATTCATCATATAGGCGAAACTACACATGTGCACTTGTCTTAAAATAATATACAAAACTAATATACTAAATTGAAATATGTAGAGTATTTTATAATTTCAATAACCCGTGGGAACACATTTTATAACTAAAACACGTGCATTCTCAAAACTAGCATCCTATCTCGCCGCAAAGCAGAACTTCCACATGTTAACGTTTTGCCTCCACTCCCTCTTTACAGTCATGTTGTCGATCGATAAATTCCTCCGAGCCTTCTTTGTTTCCGTGTACAGCAGAGGATAGCCAACCATGGTCAGGGAGGGAGAAGGGAAGAGCGACACCTTTTTTTTTATATAGAGATGTTGCATTCAAGCACGGCAAAAAAAACCAGCACACCACTGCGTAAAAGAAGCAAAAAAGAAAAGGAAGCCACCCATACCCTCTTCCTTATCCCTCATTACAACACCCTCACGCACTCCTCCGATGCGAGTGAAGCCATGCGACAGACTAACAAAGGCTGGCTTGGGCATGGCAAATGGATGGATGTCACTTGCGATACGACGTGTTTAAACATTTTAAAAATATGAGTTTACAAATGTTTGTATCGCTATAGCGAAAGGCTGTGTTAATAAAGATTTGCGTTATAAACAAAATTAAGTACCTTTCGAATGACCGTGCATTAAAAAACAATAGCAATTGCGGACGTGACGCTATCGGCCATACTCGCAATAACGCGGTTTCACTGTTTGTGTAATCGCACACACACAGGGCCAGCATAACGACCACGACGCAGCTACAACCTTTCACATGCAACGGTTACGACACATGTTACAGTACATTACTGCCATTGAAAAACACTGATTTATCACAACATAGTAACTTGCATAGGTAGATTTAAAAAACATAATGTGTACATAGTTGATGTGGTAATTTGAAGTATTTTTCGGAGCAAGAAAAATTAACGTTTTGTTTAACAATAGCAACCACAGAAAAAAGGAGACAGCAACACACTATGTTGTCACTCGCCTCGCCATTTGCCACTTCTACCAACTTCGGATTTGTAACCTCCCCGCCATCACATCTAAATATATTATAAGTATTCAAACATTAAAATCTAACCAAAACTTGGTTAAAACAATATTTTAACTGAGAACTATTTATTACTAGACGTTGCCAAAATATGGCTGCCCTCACTGTTTTTAATTTGTATTAAATACAAAATAAATACTACAAGTTATAGAAGATACTTAGTTAAAGTTTCATTTCTTCAAAAAATATAATACTTTTAAAGTTAATCAGTGTTATGTACTTGTGGTATACAAGTTAAATCATCTTTTAAAAATTATATATGGCATTTGAAGATGAAAGCATTATTTGTGTGGGAACAGTTTGTTGTATGATCAGTGAAATGATAGTTATTTCTACGATATATAACTGAAATCAAATGTTTACTGGTAGCTATTAAACTTCAAGACTTCGCATGTTATTCAAAAATTTTACTATTTGACTCGAAAATACTCAAACATCAAACTCCAGTATTCGCACACACCTATTTTCAGACTAATGTATTATTCTTAAGATAAAAGTTGAGAATTTTTTCATGTGCATTATAACGATTTTACTGTACACAGAAACTAAGTGCAGCAAGAAAAGTAAGCTCACCTGAAGTTGTTTGATTAACTTTTTGAGGCCCTCAAAATCTTTGGTATTTAAGGATTTCATGTTTGCGTAATTTATGTTGGAATTCCGCTGACAGTTGGGACAAATGTATTCGTCGATATTGTCTGCTTCAGACTGAAGGATTCCAACACAACGCCCATGGAACCAGTCTTGGCAGCGATCACAGCAAATGTAGAACCTGCACACAGACAAAAAAAAATACACTGGTCGAGGGAACACACCAGCATGCACAGTGAAACAATAGTGTTGATTCACACTAAAGGCCTAATAACACTAATAATTCATAATTTTTTTAACTGTAAATGTACTGTTTCATTATTTTTCTAATGTTATAACTGCAACAATACTCTCTCATTATAAATACTGAATCTGCAAATTTAAAATACTTGCACTACTGCATTGGAACTTCATTATATCCATTATCTTCAATTACTATAACAGATTTTCTTCTAAACTAATGTACTATCATGTAAACTGCTGCAGGTACCATTAAATATAAGATGACCACTGCTACCCTTTATCAGGTAGAAACTTCACCAAATAATATCTCACAAATGTTATCAAAATTTTTTGATTCCCATATGCAAATGCAAAAACTTTGTGGGTAGTAGTGCGCATCAGCCAACCAACGAGTAAAGCCAAGATTTTATCATTTTTATCATTAAAAATTGCAGATTTCATCTTTAAAGTCACAAAATATTTACTATGCGTGCATCAATACATACTTGCCAAATTTAGTTGTGATGACTTTAGAGTGATAAGTGATTAATAAATGATTTTAGCTCAACTTGATTATAAAAATGTAATATTTTGGTGTAACAGATTTTATTTGTATGTATTCTGAGTATAGTTAACGATAGTTAATGCCTAGGAATTTTTGTGAATCACAAAATAATGCAAAATATGGAGAAATTACGTTTCTTCGCAAACTTCTCTAATAATTCCCGTATTCACAACACCAACGAAACTGCTTATTAAAATGTTTCCAAAACCACAATGGTGAGCTTCTTGTACCATGAACACTCTTACAAACAAGTTAGTTTTGCCATTTTTAATGTACGATACAGCATTATCTCTTTATTTCAAATATGCACTGATAACAGTTAAAATTATTTCCAGTAACCACATTGTCGACTCCACAAACGCAAACAAAGTTTACTCTCGAACAAGAATTATTTATAAATTGATCAGTAGCTAGGTTGAAAAATTATCACTCTAGTATGAGTTGATAAGCGCTCATTCATGTGGAAACATGCAGATAATCTATAGTTTGTTATTAAATGGTCAATTCAAATAAATAATCTTGTGAATCTGCACAGCTCTAGCATACTCTGAACTCATAAAGCTATCTCACCAGAAGTTCCTCACTTGCCACATAGTATCAGCACTAGTATTCAAAGTAGAAGAAATGAGTCAATAAACAAAATTAATTTATTAATACAATCATTCTTCAGTAAAAACTCGAGTGTGGTAAATTAATTAAAACAGAACTGACTGTGGACTATTGAACAATCTCTGATGAATATAGGTCACAGTTACAATACAAGTATACCGTGATTAGCAATGGTAGGTACTCACTGAGATTCATCATACGGCTGCTTGCACAGGCAGTAGAGTTCCTGTGTCTCCCGAGCATGCTTGCATTCTGTACAGACAAACTCTGCAAGGGATTTACTGGACTCTTCCGTAATGCCCACACAATCCCCGTGGAACCAGTTGTTGCACAAGTCGCACCCCACGTAGAACCTGCAAAACATCACAAACTTCAATGTTACTAAAATTCCAACGATAGCAATCATCTAATGACCCTTCACCAATCCTCTACTCACTGCTCTGCCTTAGTGTTCTCTTTCTATTAGTGATGGATCAATTCAAATTTTTTTCAATCCCGATTCCATTTCCAATATTGTTGTCGATTCTCAATTCTGGTTCTCAATTTTATGTATTTAAAATTTCTATTAATGTTTAATGAACTTAAAATAGAAAAACCTACATACTATCTAGATTAATATTTAAAATGTAACATGATGCATATTAATGAAAGTGCATTTAATAAGATTTTTTGTGCCAACATGTGGTGAAAAGTGTTCACTGGCAACAGTAGCTGGAGGAGCGCAGAGGTACTTCTGTGCAAGTATTTTTGAAGTACTTTTATTTTGTGGTGAGTTCCAGTAAGCTGCCACTGATGCAGTCGGGGTAGCCAAGCTCTCTTCAAAATAACAGCAATGTCAGGCTGCTATCTGTTCCTATTTAAGACAATGATCATCTCTAGCAAAGAGTGTACCATACTGTGACCAAATCCCACTCTCTTCACTGTGTGGAGTTGTTTTTATGTACTGTAGCATCACTCTCATTTTGGTTTTCAGGTTCTGTTTTTTACAGTACCTATAAATAAGTTAAAAGCAGTTCTTAAAATGTTTCCATCATTCCAGCATTCTTGAATGAAGCACCTTCAGTCGCTAACCTCACACCTGACTTTGTACCATGCAGATGGGCCACGCACCCTAGCCTATACCGCAGTCGGTGACCAATCAGCAGCCAATAAACAAAACTATGTTACAGTAAGTTAGTCCGCTCCTCTGTCCAGCACTATAGAACCCTTGTGAAACAGTGTCATTGCCGTCAGTTCGACCGACGTTACGCGTCAAAGTTGAGAACTAGAACAAGGTTGCCCACAGTGCGGTGCCTAAAGGGCAGCTGGCAGAAATGGTAACAGCTGGGCAAGGTCACCAATCTTCTTTTCATCATCCAACTGCGAGCTGCATGTTTAGAAAACAGCGCTGCAGCGTTATTTAAGATCCCCACTTTACCCTGTTTCGTCAAACACCCCCCCTCCCCCTAGGAGGTATAATCAAACCTAACCTCCCTCTTTATGCTGTTATAGAAATATGGTCACTATGGATGGGGTCAATATAGAGGTTTTACTATACAATAAAACAGTTTTTTCTTGGGAGGCAGTTTAAAACATAGGATACAGGTCTCATGTGAGGGTGGGTAGGATATAGGTAAATACAGTATTCAATATTTATGGTCGGTTACTGGTGTTCAAAATTTAATTTTACAAGTGTACTTGTAGAAGTGGGGATTTGAGGGACTCACTTGGAGGGATCGTAAGGCGTCCTGCAGATGCAGTACAGCTTCTCCTTCTTGCGACTTGCGGGCCCACCGCTCCCCGGACTTGCCGCCCTGCTGCTGGACAAGGACCGAGGCGGCCGCTTGCCTCGCCCACTCCCTGCCCCTCGGGCCACTGAAACGGGGTTCAGGGCAGACGCAGAGACAGCTGCTGACTTGCGCTTCCCGCTGCCCGTCCGCACCTCATCCTGTTTGCTGCGCTCCGCCTTCGTTCTCGCTGCCAATTCGTTGGACAGTTCCTTCTAACCACACACATATAATACTAGTCAAGCTACAGTCCTGTACCAAAAAATTCACATAACAAATTATTATTGGAAAGTATGACATTAAATTTAGGACACAAATAGTTTACACTTTAAATGGTGTTTCCTCAAGCGCAAACACTTTGTACCACCTGTAAATTACATTTTATTTCTCTATTTATCAATTAGTAAATAAAACTTTTTTAGTTTAAAAATAATTCTACAGTACTTCATAGTATTCAATGCAGCTGCATGGAGGGGTACATTGCTTCACTCCTCCCGCTGTTTCCCCTTCCCCGTCTGCTTGCAGTGAACACACTGCCCGGTCGATAATCTCTCAGCACGCTCTCAGCTGATCGAGTGCGGGCGGGACATTCAAGATTCGACTTTTATTCGGTGTCATATTATTTTCATTTTCAGAGGGTTTGAAAGTTTTAGGTTGGCTTGCATTTGGTGTCGGATTACAATCAATTATATATAGTATTTTGATATGTTATATTCTTTATTGAAACAAGTTGAGGAATGTTTTTTAATGTATTATTTAGAGTAATACTTTTTTAAAGAATTCCCATTTTTATTGTATTTATTAGCTAAACTTTATTCGCAGATAATGTACAGCTCCAATTATACTCAAAATCAAGTCTAATAAGGCCAGAAGTTGTATTTTATTGATGTACATGTCGGAACCCTCATCTACTGTAATCCCGCATGTATGGAAGGTTTTTGACAGTATCCTGCAAAATGGTAGATAGGGAGTCCACACTACATAGGAATTTTACAGGGACCACAGAATATTAACGGTTACTGTTTATCGGTACATCGAGAGTCTGCTGTATATTGTCCAACATTTTGCTCTGTTATATTTACAATTGTGTGTGATTTACACTGCAATACCACCAAGCAACATATGTGGCTACCAGCCAAACAGGTACATGGGCTGGCAGGCTGGGCAATCAATAATACAACCCAAAAACTCTCACTCAACAGGAACAGTGAGAGTGGGACACACAAATACAAACAGTATCTAAACACAAACGGACGTGTATCTCATGGCCCATCAGCATCAGCTTACTGAAAACAGGAACAACTTCAACAAAACCTGTAAATGTGGACTGCTCGCTGCCATAGCCACCTGCATGTAGGGGGACGGATAAGTAGTTTATGCAAGATAAACTCCAACTATTTTCGATCAGTTTTTTTTTCCAAAACCTTTCTTTCTCTTCATGTAGGACTTGCACCCCTTACAAGTTTGAATCTGATTGGTTTTTATATCAACCATTTTAGAGCTGAAAATTTTGTGATTGCTATACAGCAGAACCCTGATTTAACAAAATGTCACGGTTCCTGAAAATCTTCTCTCTATTTCATCATTTTGTTAAATTCAAATTTATCATTTTCACACCCCAAACACAATAAAGTTGTTATACAGACATGTTTTCTCATGTTAAGACAGTGTTTTATTGTCAATGGTGCAAAATAACACTTTCTTTTAAATTTAATACTATGCAAAATCCATTTCCAAAAGCCTTTTTGTACAGAAATTAAATGATTTATTAACGACACACCAATTTATTTCAATAAGCAGAAGTCTTTCAGATAGAAAGACTACTAAGTTAGGGAAATGTGACAGTTACAGTTCATATTTAATTTGGCCAGAGCTAATTAATTTTAATTGTTTGTACATTGTATTGGCATAACAAGTATCAAGGCGTTAAAATGCCATTTATTAATGACCCATTAAAATTGTTACGATTTCATTCAAACTAAATGGAATTTATTATTCCTTCTTTTAATCAGTACATATTTAAGTAAAAAAAAATTCAAAAATATTTAATGATATAGATGACAGGACAACCATACAAGAGCACGCACACTTGTCACGTAACAGTAATTTTTGTGCAATCAATCTTGTACTTTATCACAACATTTAAAACTGCCCAAGAACAATCACTAGCGTTTGAGAGTTTTACAAGATTTCTACATCACCCACATACAGCTTTTGTTCATTTGTAGATAATATTTTAATTAAATCCCATTCAGTTCAATATCACTACAACACAAATCCACAACCTAGATACAAAAAAATAGTAAATATTTTATTATTTATAAAATAAAAACACTCTTTACATAGTAAAATACGCTTCGACAAAAAACTGGTGGAAACCTATTTTTTTTGTTTCCTCGGCAATATGAAAACTATACAAATTTGCTTTCAATCTAGTTGCTTTTTTATTTTTTAATGTCCACCAATATCACTAATTCACTGTGCATATGACATGACAGTATTTAAGCACGTGTCTTTCCCACCCAGTCAATGTTTATATTGCAGTGAGTGAGTGAGTGAGTGAGTGAGTGAGTGAGTGAGTGAGTGTGTGTGTGTGTGTGTGTGTGTGTGTGTGTGAGAGAGAGAGAGAGAGAGTGCACGCGCGCACATGCGTGCACTCATGAATGTGTGCATATATACATATATATATAAATAAACCCTTCACGTGACGTGCTGACGTNAGTGAGTGTGTGTGTGTGTGTGTGTGTGTGTGTGTGTGAGAGAGAGAGAGAGAGAGTGCACGCACGCACATGCGTGCACTCATGAATGTGTGCATATATACATATATATATAAANTGTGTGTGTGTGTGTGTGAGTGAGAGAGAGAGAGAGAGAGAGAGAGAGAGTGCACGCACGCACATGCGTGCACTCATGAATGTGTGCATATATACATATATATATAAATAAACCCTTCACGTGACGTGCTGACGTGCCACGAGCTACATCATTCTCTCATCTAGCCTCGACACAGCCCCTCCTAAGAAAAGCAGTTACGCCGCACACACCACAGGGTGCCTTCCAGTCAGCCAAGGTGGTTTGCCTGGCAGTTGCCGCCTACTGCACTGCAACCCGCTTTGCATCACGTCGCCGCTCTACCCCTCCGGCTCCTGGCACGTAAGGAGAAGTCTCCGCCGCTCTCAGTTACTCTCTTCTCTCCTTTGCGTCTCTCTCTCCACACCCCGCAAACCCCGCACTGACCCTGTGCACAGAGTATAAATAGGATCCGCAGTCCTCATTTCGAGGCTGTCGCACGCCAGTCTTCCACGGAATGCTACACTGCCCGAGAGCTACCAGACTTCGCGTCTCACCTTCGCAGAACGTCACACTGCCTGAGCAACAATAGACTTTTTCAAGGCGCCACTGCCTTCTGCAGTACTGTCGAGAGTTATACTCTGCACGACACAGCCTTGCCGTCCGTCAGCATGCCGAAGCCGCTGCGCTTCTGAGTAAGAGTGCCGCCTGTCTGGGTTCATCCCCAATCCTAGCACTGCCGCGTCTTCTCTTAAGAGACTAGTTAACTTAACCAGCTGACAACTTTGGATCAGTCCTTCAGGCCTCAGTCAGGGTTCAGGCTGGTTTATGTGTGTTTGATTGAGCAATCAATAAAATAGGCATAAATCGGACTTGGTTGAGTTGTCCCTTCCAGCACTCTGTATCTCCCACTCCTTGCTCCCATCAATTCCCTATTTTCATCACCAATCCTAGTAAGACTCTTCTAGTGATAGCCACGAGTCAAACCTCAATCTTTTTCTCTCCTAATGGCAACTGTCTCGAAGTGCAGCTTAGGAAGCCCGCCTTCCTAGCCCTCATTACAGTAGTCGTCTCTTTGACTGTCACCTGTTCAGCAGATTCTTGGAACCGCCAGCAATGTTTCTCTCACCAGGAAGCCCCGGGAGTGGACCCTCCTCGCCCTGCTGCTGTAACCTCCAGTTTGGTACTTGGGCCCGCTAGCGACGTTCCGCTCTAGACATCGAGCTGAAGGCAAGAAGATCATGCTTCCAAACCTCGCCTAAACTCCGCACTCTACTCTCCATCAGGCTGTCTACCCCTTACTGGCCACCCACTCCTGTCAGGTCTACCATACCTCCCTTGTGCCTCACCATCGGCCTGGGTGGGGCAAGACCGCAAAGTTGGGGCTAGCTCTGGCTGGGGTACTGAAGAATAGCCGTTCGGTTGACAACCAGGTTTACAACTGGAAGAAAGAGGAGGCCGCATGCCAGAGAGGGTCTGCATCCAGCTCGTCAAGCGCCCACCTGAACCTCATCTGGCACGTACCTCGTGGAGTATCTCTGCTGCCGCCAACACCGCCAAAGAAGACGCCTGCTTTCATCCGGCCAGCAGAAGTTACTAGAGTAGTCAGGCCCCTTAACTTAACACCTTTTTATACTCCAATTAGGGTACTCACTCGCCCATCGCTCACAAGCGTGCCACCCAAAGCCCAATGTTCAAACATAGAAAAGGCCAAGCTAATAAACGTGGGCACCGAAAAAACCCTGTACAAGTCGCGACCACTGCTACACCGTAGCCCAGGAGGGGGAAGTACCATGCAGCCGCCTTCTAACTGCCAATCCCACTAAGGGTAAGATAAGAGGAGACAAATTCTTTCTTGGTGCCCAACGTGGGGCCATTGCAGAAATACGGGTCATCTGCAACCTTTTTTCCAGACCAGGAAGCACCTGAGGAAGCCCCTTCGGACCCCCACAAAACAACCACTAACTTTACTTCTG
>NQII01001406.1:160466-209712 GCA_002778355.1 Clitarchus hookeri
GGGAGGGGGAAGGTGATAGCCACCGAGCGATGTCATTCTCTAAACTAGCCTCGCCACAGCTGCAGCCCCCTCCTAATAAGAGCAGAGCAGTTACACCATACACGCCACATCGTGCCTTCAAGCCAGGGTGGTTTGCCCGGCCATTGCTGCCTGCTGTGCTGCAGCCCACATTGCATCACATCGCCACACTATTCCTCCAGCACCTGGCACGCGAGGGGAGGTAAAAAAGTCTTTATATACTTTTATTGACCTAGAATATATTTATCAATTTAAATTTAACGTATTATAACACTGTAATCTTCTAGCTTACTTTACTTTATAATAAATATTTCAAGTTTCTGTGTGCTGTAAATTATGTTTGTTTGTAATACCTAAAAACACAGTAAGTCGCTGACGGGGCAGATTACTTTCGTAGAAATGATTTTAATGCATCCGACCCATTAACAATGACGTGTAAATTTTGTAACTCGACAGCTTCATTTGAGGAACGAGACCCTATCACAACATGCCAAACATAAAAAAAACATGTTTTGGACAAGAAAAATACCACCAACAGGCCTAACAAAAAAACAAATCCAAACTTCTGTTGCTTATAGTTTAAATACTGCAAAAACAAGAAAGTATATTTCTCTAATTTTTTCTCTATGTTTTAAGCAATTTTACTTTGTTAAAAAAACTGCTCTGCCATATTTGTTTGTGAAGACTTTCTACACAAATCTCCTCACAATTGAGAGAACAGTGTGCCCCTGTCAGTGCAATGTGAATTTTTTGTCATTGTCTCTTGAATGCATGATCCTATATTTGCAAACTATGTGTCACTACTCTAGTTTTGTAACATTTTTTACTTTCAGTATTATTTGCTAACGTGTTATCTGAAAAAATAAAAAAAATAATTAAGATTTTGAGCACAATGTTTAATATACTGGCTGTGCTCAAATTAAGTGCAATGTGGCCTAGATCACTTGCCCTTGATGCCTTTCTGTGTAACGAGCCCTTGTCCCCATCGTGAGAAATATTCATCTATGAATTTGGACACCTGTGTTCATTTCAATTTAGAGTTATTTTCTGTCGAATTTCACTCTACGTCAGTTTTTGTTTTTGTGATGTTAGCAAGAGTAGCAAGTATTTTCCGCGGTTATGCAAGGTTGTAAACACTAAGCAAAATAGGCCCATTTTCAAAAAATTGTCAATCCGAAAACAATCTAGGGGTCAAGAAGGGCAAGTGACTCGCGTCCTTGACTGAAAGAGACATTCTAGAATACACCTGTGCCCTTCCACAAATTCCGACAGTGACAATGTGATGTAGCATCCAGGATGCACTTTTCAAGGAAATAAAGCAAGTTACGGACCCTCAGCTGGTGAAATCTAACACTGTCATTATGTTTTCTATGATAACTATTATTTCATTATTGGTGAATGATTTTCTTTAACTTTCAATAATTTATACAAAAATAAAGCCTATAATTTATTCCTCCAGTTTTTAGTATACATAACAAATTTTCCCTTAAAAATAAAACCACTTTACAATAAAAAATAACACCATCATTTTGAGGTCTCTAGTACATTTAAACACATGTTCACTTTTCAAATCTCCATGAATGCATCATGAATGTACCTGAAACTGAGTTGCTTACCTCCCCACCTACTGTCTGGGCTATAAGAGGCATTTGTACACACTAGTAATCATGTAATTTGCATACGACACTATTCCGAGGTGCGATCATTAACATCACACTCATGTACAAGTATTGGCCACCAACTATGNTCCCCACCTACTGTCTGGGCTATAAGAGGCATTTGTACACACTAGTAATCATGTAATTTGCATACGACACTATTCCAAGCTGCGATCATTAACATCACACACCAATGGCCTTAAACCTCACACTCATGTACAAGTATTGGCCACCAACTATGAACAGTAGCAGTACCTGTATCTCTATTTGCAGCTCCTTCTCAAGCAGGGCACGCTTCTTGATCATGTCCTTCTTCAGCAGCTCCTTGTGCCGGAACAGAAGCACCTGCAGCTTGGTCTGCACCTGTTGCCGCCGCTTCTCCTCCTGCGTCTCCCGCCCCTTGGCCGGCCGTGACCGCGGTGCCGCACCCACCTTCTCCCCTCGCTCCTCGGGGGACACGCTGCTCCATTACAAACACCAACGTATCACACAACTGCATCACAGGTCACGTGACATCATTTGGTAGAACCAGCATGCCCTTATTAACTACTGCCAATGCACTTATATATTGCAAATAATTAGGTACACACATCTAGTAGTCCTAATGAAGAGGATACAAATGTTTTTTAACTACTGAAATAATTACTATACATGAAATACCACCACTCAAGTTTTTGCTTACATAAATTTTACAAAATCAGAAGGTAGGAGATAAGCTGCCAATACAGTATTCCCTCAACAGCAACTTCAACAGGAAAATTTTAACACTGAATCATGGGTGGCATCGGCTGATTTTGCACAGGCAATGCAGAGAAATGTTTGTGCTAATATAATCTCACCAGTTTGTATGTTTTGAGATTTGAGTATCACTTAGTTAACAAATTTGGAGATGATAAGTGACTGTATTTGTGCAAATACACATGCAGATATTCTGTAACTGTATTTTCATTGAATATATAAGTCATATCCCATCACATGAATAGAAATAAGTGGAATGGCTGTGACATGAACAGGTATTTTCCTGCATACTGCATAACATTTCTTATATTAAATATAAATTTTAAAAAAATATTATT
This sequence comes from Clitarchus hookeri, assembly GCA_002778355.1. Lineage (NCBI taxonomy): Eukaryota > Metazoa > Arthropoda > Insecta > Phasmatodea > Phasmatidae > Clitarchus > Clitarchus hookeri. The sequence continues at coordinate 163,219 of NQII01001406.1, forward strand.
TATACGAACCCAGCTAACAAAGCTAGTTCAAATTTCTTCATTTCTTGATGAAAACCAATAGCCAGAATCAAGTACGAATTAAATTTTCTCCCGACATACCGCACATTTTGTATATGTCTAATAATTTAGCAGAAGAAGAAGGAGAGAGAGAGAGAGAGAGAAACTCCCCCCCCTCATCAAAGTACAAAAAATGTATCATCAGCACTTGCGGCATCGCACACATCAAGTATCTATTCTAGTTTAGATATATGCTATACACAACCGAAAAATAACATGTTTGTAAAAATTACACAGCCCAGGAATGCAACAACCAATAATTTGAGTCAGAATGTTCTGCCATTTAAATGATATCTAATTCTGGTGATTTTAACATATGACTTTGCTGTACAATTTTTGTAACACAAGAAAAATGTCTTATTTCTTGTCTGGAATGTGTGTTCATTCTCTTGAGTTGTGTTTTGATGTCGTATTACCATTTTAAAATTTCGTAAGTTGAGGAACGTTAAACGGGGTAGGGGGAAGGGATCAAACTGCCCTACTTTTCAATGCAAAAAACATTATTAAATATTCTTAATGAGCAGAGAATTGCCATGTGTTATTTTCATAACCTGCCCATGTGAAAAGGTTATGATTGCACTGCATGATTTTGAAGCAAACAAGTTTGCAATTCATGGAAAGTAAATGCTAATAATTCCATAAAGTTATTATGATGAACCAAAAAATTTACTACCAAAGATCCTATGCAAGTATTGTGAGTGTAAACAAAACAGTAGTGAAGTGCAAACATTAGGAACCTTACTGACTTCACAAGCAGTCATAATAATGACTTGTATTTTAAACCCCTAATGGTGCTCAAATTTTAAAAACAGATTTTGTGAATTAAATTATAGGTTGATTTGGAACACATACAGAAAACTCTGCTGATGGGTTGTTGCGGGATGTATGGTGTGTACTGCTGGCAGTACTGATGATGACTATGGAAGAAAACAGTACTCTGAATCAGAAGTTGTAATTTAAAACTAATTATACTTGCAATATTTATGGTTTATATTATGTTTGTAATAGTAATATACAATTTTTTTTTTTGGTTCATTAAAATTGTTCATAAAATATGATGGATCATGTGGATACTTACGATCAGTTAAATGTTCCCAGCCCGGTGAACGCCATTATGCAAGTGCCGTTTTTAATCATGTTTAAGCGAGAATTTTCTGGTTTTGTCAATATTAAATTATTTGGTATTTGCTTTCATTAATCACAGTTGGCTGTAGGTGCCTTTTTAGTGTGTTTTCTTGAGTGAAATGTAATATTATTGGCACGTGTCAACCACTTCGTAAAATGGCTTGGTATGCCATTTTCCGCGATTGCCCTATGAAGCACCACAAATATATTTATTTACATTCTGAAGTTGAAGTTTGTGTTTCGGGAAACTGATGATTAGCAGTATTTAATGAATGATTCAGCAAATAAATTCTTTTGTATCAGTGACATACAAACAAGATCTTAGTTAAGTAATCATCCAAGAATTGCTGTAGAATAATACGTGTTCAAGATTTACAATTGTAAATTACAGACAGTAAGTTATGAATATTGTACATAATGTATTTCAAAACATTTACAAGAATATTTCTAATAAACGGGGCTGAATAACATCCAAAGTTTAAACCGTTTTTTTAGAGTAAACATAACATCTAACTATTAGGCAATAACAAAAATTCAATGAGCGCGAGGTTAACTTGGTAAAAATGTGTACCGTGTGTCTATAACATGCATCTGTGCAAACAGCGACACATTTATAGTGTTTCGTTCTTTCTTTGAAATTAAAATTCTCAAAGTTAAATTAATTACAATGTTATTTACAAATGTGCAAAATTTTCCAGTGCTCCTTGAAAACAATACGCAAATTCAAAACTGCACTATCACATAAGAAGAGTAAAGCGGAGTAGAGTGGATTGGAATGGAGAGATTTGGGTGGCTCTTAACAGTGAGGAGAGTTTGGAGCAGCGCCAGAATGCAAGAGTGGGAGAAACGGGGAAGATCCCCGAGAAAAAACCTGCCAACCGGCAGCATCATCCCTCACAATAATGTGAAAATCCGGGAGCAACCCGGCTGCGAATCGAACCCGGTTTGCCAACGTGGGAGGTGAGTAGTCTGACCAATACACCACCATGACACCCCACGTAAAAAGAAGTGCACAAACTCTCCCTTTTTTTCTCTTCCTACAAAATAAACATAACTACAGCAGTCTTACTAGCTAGTTAACGTAAGTCTTAAAGTGCCTGCCATGAAATGAGAGAGAAAGAGAGAGAGAGGTGTGAATGTGTACGTTGGACGACTCATAGCATGTGCTTATGAATGTTATTTTCTTCTTTGACAGAACAGATGTGGCGGAAGGATACATTGCGCCACACTAGGGTCTGTCTCATATAAGTTGGTGAGATTTTGACTGTCAGTGAGTGGCACTTGACGTATACGTAACAAACAACGTGCCATTTACAAAATCCTGTATCAGCTGATGCATGAATGAATGAAAATTAATATTACGTTGGCTATTCTGACTGCGCTGCAGACGCACATCAAACAAGGTGAAAATACGCGGATAAGAAAGAGTTCCTAGATGAATTAATACCTTTTATTTTACGTGTTTACAAACCATCTGTTATTAGTGTTACAAACTAAACTTCGTGCTAAAGTAGTTATTTATGTGTGTTCAAAATGAAACTGACATTAAAATGGTCCATATTCAAACGAAATGCAACTTCAAACTGTGGAAGATATTTTATGTCATACCGCCACTCTCCACAACTTCCATACATGCTTGATATTAATTCCAAAAGCCTACAGAAATATCGGAGGGTATAGTTAAATAACTTTTTAAAATAATTTTATGATATATATTCCAAACTCTTGTCGTTTTGAGCCAATAAAAGGAGAAAAATGAACTTTTACAAAGACAGAATCAAGAGGCAGGTCAAAGTGCTGCTACCTGTTGACAACAAACCCTACCATGCCATCTGTTGCAACACGCCCTTCCACGCTATCTGTCAGACAGATCCCGAACTACAAACAGTTCTCTCACTAACCCAAATTTTTGTTGTTTTCGTGTTGTTACTATTCTGTATTAATAAATCAAAGAAAATGAGATGTGCGTGAGTAGTTTTGAAGAATTCTTACGTTATTCCACGCCACATATTTCTAACTCAAGCTGTTTAGTATCAGTACTACCAGAATAACTGATTTGCAAAAGTCGTTGGTAAGTTATTTGTTGGCGAATAAAAAGTGCATTGTCAAGCAAGTTTCGCAAATTACTTTTATTTACAGTCTTAACATATTAGCTCCAACATCCAAAGTGTGATAAGAACTACAATTAATGTCTCCAAAATTTTTAACCCTAATTCGTTGTCTGTAAGAAATAAAAAAATTGATAACAAATATTTAATTTTTTTACAAGGTTTTCTGTTTCTACTTTTGAAACCTAGAAATTGGAGTCTATAAATAACTTAAAATTTGTTTAGTATTACAATGGAAAGTGGACTAGCTGACAGCATGTTAATAAAATAAATTACAGCCGCCACTTAATGCACCAGCTGATGGTGAAAGGATACATAAACGAAAAGTAAACATTGGCGCTACTTTCGTCGAACTGTCAAAATCTCGCCAACTTATATGAGACAGACCATACTTTTCTAAAACTGTCAAAATTTACCCCACATACGAGATTAACAACAGTATAAAAACACCATGCCATTATGGTTAATGCATCACTTTCTTGTGTTGTGCTATTCACAGAACATTAAATTCCTCTTACTTTGCATGACCAACAAAGAACCTTACAGAACTGAAAGTCTTGTCCGAGATTAACACGTAACTTGGAGCATTTAACAAAAAAATCCACAACCAACAAATCATTAAACCCTTAACAGTATCACAAAAACCAAAAATACTGCGATAAAGTATAATACAGAATAGAACCAACGTAACGGAGGTGCCTACAAATAAAGTAGTAAATGCCAACAGCACAGNTTTGCATGACCAACAAAGAACCTTACAGAACTGAAAGTCTTGTCCGAGATTAACACGTAACTTGGAGCATTTAACAAAAAAATCCACAACCAACAAATCATTAAACCCTTAACAGTATCACAAAAACCAAAAATACTGCGATAAAGTATAATACAGAATAGAACCAACGTAACAGAGGTGCCTACAAATAAACATAGTTCTAAACATTTAGGGCTATAGCAACAAATACTGGTATGACTAACCGAGCCTCCTTGAGGTCGAGACGGGGCACCTTGCGCTGCTTGGGGGAGTCCCAATCATCACGCTCGGCAGCCTGCACCAAGGAAGCCAGGCCAGGGGAAGGCGGGGGCCTCTTCTTGGCTTGCAAAGGACGGGACAGCGATGCGAGCGTGGTCGTAGTCACCACCGTGCTCGCAGGCGGATCCTGCTTGTCCTGCCGCATCTGCTTCTCCTGGTAACGTTGCAGCTGGATCAGCTTCTCCTCGATCTCCGGGTTGAGGTTCTCCTGCTTGAGCGCACTCTTGATTGCTGCAACACCCACAGCACTGCCTGCCAGAATACACCAGCCATCATTTCACTATTAGGCTGTTCATGGTAAACTGAACACTTTTGAAAGCCCTGCAAAAGGTTTACTTGGTTGCACAATGTGTATTCTTCCACCTTATGTAAAATTAACATTGCAGTGGGTCTGATCACTTTGTTTGTGTCCCCTTCCAAGTGAAACTGTGAAATTATTACAAAATTAAATACTTTGCCTGTAATTTTTTTCCCTCCATCGTTACCAACTTCACTGGGTGCATGCCCGCCAGTGGGCCTTTTAAAATACATGCAAGTAAGAGTGACATTTTTAAAGGTTGATTTCAAAAGTGCTGAATTCACTGTGAACAGCCTACAGTAAAATTATACTAGCAGCATTCCAGTCCACCAAGTCCTGCTATAACACTGTCCAATATAAAATTGCTGAGTTGCAGCATCAGCTGTGGTTTGCTTCAAAGTCATCTCCTCCTTGTTTCAGAAGTCGATTCTTGTTAAATTTAAGTATTTTAATATTTTTCATAAGAATGTATTGAAGTTTGCGAAAGTTGTGGCATTATTGCATGGCAGGTCGGTATCTCAAAAATATTGCAGCACTTTTTCTCCGGACTGGAAACCACAACTGAAGGTAGACAAGGCTGACAATGTAAACAATAATTTCTATCATCTAGATTCAACTTACCCTGCTGTTAAAAACAAAGTTTTCAATTTTGTTGCTAAATTTTTTTGACCTGCATTCTTTTTTTAATTTAAGACACGGTGTGTAATTTGAAGAGTCTATTAAAACAATTTATTACTTTTTGTGCCTACACAATTCAAGTATACTATGACATGGCAACACAAATGACTGGAGGTAGGGTTGTTATAAAGTGATAAACACATAAAAACATCAACTTAATGACCACGGATTTTGTGCCAGTAGCAATTTCCCAACATTCTCGGGAAACCAAAAAATTGAAGAAAAATTAAAAATATTACAGGCAAAAATTTAAGTTGTTATAATTTAAGTTTATAAAGAAAATGTGTTTGTTAGGACATAGGAATAAAATATAGGGGTTGTGTAACTACCATTATTTGGTATGTAATGCCACAATCTGTACAACAAAAAATTGCAGTCTAAAACTTACCACCTTGCCGTGCCTAGCGTGCACGCCTGGTACGTTAGGCCGCACACACAACTAGTGACAATGCAAGAGAAGCTTTGTATGTCGCATCCCTCAATATATACTCGTGCATAGCACATCCTTTTTCCCGACAATAAAGTTAAAGAATTCAGAGGTGCACCCTATACACAGTAAAAACATTTGGAGGACGATAAAGTGTAGAGGAATTGTCTGTTTCTGCCCCTCAACTCCTTCTCGGCAACACACACTGCAAGCACCCCTATTTTGTTGTTTTCTATGTTCCTGTTGCTAGTGGAGTTTTCCGTCAGCGCTTCAGCATATAACGGGCAAAAGGTACGTTACGATGAATGCCGGAAGTTCACGCGCTTCTTACAACGAGAATTTTTTCAAGTTGTCCATAAAATATGCCGAAGAAAACAAACGGTACAGCAATTCAGCGATTTGACATGGCAAAACCCAATATCTATGCAAGGAGGAAAATACAGAAAAACTTGATTTTGACGCTAGGTATCGAGAGAGGAGGAAAGAGGCGACACTTTATTATATGAGTGGAGTGCCACATACCAGCACCACACTGCTTTAGATAAATTCATTGCATATTTACTTAAGGGGACACCACAAATCATTGAAGCAGTTACATTAATTCATTATAGAAATTTTTTTCTCTAAAAATTGTTGAAAAAATTATGCTGTGCACTACACACGAGAGCACGCTATTGTTCCGATTACTAGCAAAAACATCTTAGCACCACTAAAACACTATTTTTTTCATTGCAAAATATGTAAGGGATGGGACTGTTGAATTCAAAATTTTTTGAGTCCAAAGGATTAAAAAATCACAGTACTTACACAGAATTCTAGTAAAAATTCTATTTTATCAGGTTGAGGTTAGATTCCTTTAACAACACATTTCAATTAAAGTGAAACAATTAAATGTTATAGTCGGGAAAACATTATAAGGGAAATACAATTTACCAAGTTGATGGCACAGTACTTATGTTTCCATGCAGAAAACAGGGTCGCCCCTTCCCCAATCGGTTTTCTTTCTCTCCATTTTTGTTCATTTATTATTTTCCAGTCCACAGCGACAAGATCGTGTGCTATGTCCAGGCTTCATATTCTCACTTGAAATGGGAAATTTTCTTCCATTTTTGTATGCATGCTGCATTTGGAGCTCAAATCAAATGTTAATTACATATTGTAAGGAAAGGCCTCAATAAATAAAAATGCACATGATTAATTTCAAAACATTTACACACCGTTGTTTTGCATTCTTGTACAAAACTAAACTAAAAATAGTTTAAACTTCCTCCTAAAATAGATTAAGAATGCCACAGAAAAGTAAAAATGAGAACAATCAAAACAGCAATACAATAGGATTTGTCATCTTTGTTCCACTATTCGTCACTATGTTCCAGTAAAAGTATAGATCTTTGGTCACAAGAGAAAGTCATATTTTAAATTAATAGCAAAATATTTCCGCAATGAAGATGCATAGTCAGTATTATTTAATTGCAAGGAAAATAATTTAAATTTATTTAACTACTTATACAAGTACAACTTTTAACAGCAGCAAAATATATTAATAATTAACTTCTTATCTGAAGATTACTTATCTCTAGCCTCCCTTTGGGTAAGGAAGTGATAATATCCTTAAAGTTCACATCCCACAGCAACTTACCCTCGATGTTCAGTACTGCAATGCCGAATTTCCTTCATCTTCAGATGGCCTCTTATACTATGGATAGCTCGAGGTCAATCTCGTAAAAATATTCTATAACATGCAATTTGCATTTACAGCTCTAAAAGTCTATCTGATCCTTTCGTAGGAATTCGTTCTCCATCCTTAGTCTCATCAGACCTCAGAGTGCATTTCTTTCCTCTGCCCTCCCCAAATTTCTATTTTTCTAAGCTGCTGAATGAGTTTCATGTTCCTAATGGTCAAAGATTTCTGTTTCACTTAAATTTGCAACAAAGTCGGATAGAGAGCTATTGTAATAATGATTTGCCCTAAATCTTTGTTTACTGACTGCCTTTTTGGTGCTACCAGCGTTGAATAAAAGCTTTAAAAGTTTGTTACACTTCCTCCAAGAGTTTTAATACCACAAAGGTACATTTACATAAGAAAAATGTTTTTAAAAATATAAACAAATGAATGTGTTAATGAGATAGCGGTGCTGCTTAACAGTTGTCTCCATCACTAATGATGGTAAAGTGACGTGCAGGTGGAGGAGAGAAGGGATGCAATAGTGAAAGAAATGGGAGTACCCCGAGAAAACCCACCAGCCAGTGACAATGTCCACCACGTTTCCCACATGCTAAGATCCAGGATTGATTAGTGGAAGGTGAGCAAGCTAGCCACTACACCATGGCAGCCTCAGATTTTTTAAAACTAAATGTAAACAAACATCATGTCACTGTTCCATTATATAATACTGAAAGTACTATTGGCAACCTGTAGGAAAATGTTTGGGACATGCTCATAAAGGTAAAAATCGGTCTACTACTACATTCCGTGCGGATCACTTTTCTCTGCCATTATCATCAACAGCTATTTGGACAGGTAACTAACTGCCAGTGACAGGTTTTTGTATAGTACATTGATGTGAAATATCACCAATACTGATATTTCAATTATCTCTGTATATTTCATGTCTATAAGCATTTTCCTTTAAGTAAAATGCTGTCTTAAGTTAATTAGGTAATTATATATTTTTACGATGGTAAATTGATTTTTTGAGCTGAAATGAAATTCATGTAAGCTATTCTTATAATAGTAATTTATATAGCTCTCATTGGTAATGCAATTATTATGTACAAAAGTGTTTGTGTTAATTTATTGCCAAGTTTCTTAATTTCCATTTTAATGTATCGCCACACGCAGCTACTTCAAACATCTTTATTTGAGCTGCAATAAAAAAATTTAAAAAATTTGTTAGAGCTGAAAAAAAAAAAAACCTATCACTCGTCAGCTCCTACTGAGCAAAACTTGAAAACCCAAAACACAATGAAGATCTACTAGAAAGTATCACGCTCCATCTATACCACTATCTCTTCCCTGGTAAACATTTACTGGAAGCTGGCACTGGCGGGTAGGGAGGCAATAAGAATGTCTATTAATCTCATACACATGATTCTCTAATACTTATATCAATTTAATTGGAATTTTTTTAAGAATTTATATAAATTTTACTGTAGCACACAACTATACAAAGCACTGTGAAACAATTTTTTTTTACTGTTTTGCCTGTTATGTCTTACCGCCCTTACAAAGTGCAGTTGTAAACCCAGGCCAGTTGGCCTAATAAGAAATCCGGCCCTGGCAGAAAACAAATGCCTAATTACAATAAAAAATAATAGGACACAGAAATTCCGGATACAAGAAATTTTTTTCAATTAACAATTGTATTAATTACTATCACATCTTTTTAATCTTCCTGCCAACATATAGATGAATTTGATAATACAATTACTATTAGGTTACAGTAACCATTTTTCTTTTAATATTTGATAACACATTGGCTTTATTCAAATGTTATTCATGCTGAGTTTTAAAACACACAAAAAAACATCCACTTTGAAATTATAGAAAATGTTTCCAATAAATCTTGCTTCTACTTTAACTTCTCTGTTGTCCAATTTGCAGGCTAAATGAAAATGGTAAACAGCATGGACAAGGATGATGACCATACACTAAAACATTTCTGTACGAATGTGCACTTGGTACACATTCCATTCACTGCCGTAGCAGTATCTCGAAGAAGCTCTCGAAATAAACAGTCATCTTCCATTTTTATAGTGCTAGCTTTTTTAAACGTCATATTCCAATTGAATGTACTGAATGCACCCTGAAAATTAGAAAAGTGCAATTATCACGTGATTGCCCAACGTGAGTGTGTGTGTATTATATTTGCACTCAAACTGCCGCACTAATGATGGAGACAGTGCAACAAAAATCGCATTCCATGCAGTTCAAAGCAGTAACTGGAATATGCCATAATTTACAATATTATCTATGCATTTGCAATAGCATATTTACAAAATAAACCAGAATGTGTATTATTTTTGTTTACAAATGTAAAAACATTTGAATTCAAGCACATTCCATTTGTTTTATTGTACTAATGAAGTTTAGGAGCAAATTTTTATACTTTGAGTGAAAAATTTATGTTATATGTGGGAATGCAAAAATGTTATTCAAGGGAAATTTTAACTGTGTGTTGTTTTATCAATTTTTTCAGTTTTTTTATTATGTGCATTAGTGTTATTTCACCTGCTGAACAATCTTGGTTCTTTAGCCCATTCATTGACTAATATCTGTAGCTGTGTTCCCAGTTTATTTCCACAAAATATTTTTTTTTAAAGAGACCAATTTTGTAGTGGCACAGATTCAGTCAAAAATTGATTCAGATTCAGCCAAAAACCAGATCTGACCCATCTCATATACGTAAAATCAGTTACTCGTACAACAATAACTTTGCCACAGTATTTTACAAAGAGATAATGCATAACACTAAATACAGCAAAGTAATATATTAACCCCATATATATATATATATATATAACCAAAAATGTTGATTCCGGTTCTGGTGCCGATTCTACAATTTAAATATCGGTTCCAGTATTTGGTTCTATGTATTTTGAATACTTGCCTTTTGCTTGCAACTTTATTAAACCAATGCAGGTAAAATTCATTAAATATTTTATTTAACCGTTATATGGACGCATTGAACAATAACAAAGTGTGAAGATAAGTTTTAATGTATACAGATAAACTTGTTGTATTAAATTTATTTAAGGTTAATAATAATAAATATGTAAAAAATTATTCTTTTTTTACATTAAGATGGGGTGATTGTAATATGTTTGGAAAATACTTTAATAGGCTACATGCCAGTAAAAAAAAAATAACGAAATTTCTGTTTCAAAGGATAGAATATTGTTTCAGGTTAACAAATATCAAGTTTATTTTATTTAACATTGAATTATCGGATTATTTTCTAATTCATTAAATAAAAACGTGAAAATAAAGCCGTAAGTCACGTGATGGCGAACACCAATCAGAGCTCGTGACATCATTATATAGTAAAGAAACTCGTCGCTCCTGTCATTCCTATGTATTTCGCTCTTGTCATCGTTTGTCGTTATTCTCCCGTTGTTATCTTTTTGATTTTGTGCAAAGTTTTCTTACATAGTTTGTTTTTAAAACAAGGAATACCAAAACGGAAACTGGATTTACCAAGGCGAACAGTTCGAATTTGCCCAAAATTGATGTACTGATACTGGGAATGTTTTTCGGAACAAACAGTAATTTCTGCTCATCAGAATTCCGGAATGTTAAGTCTTCCACGCAAGTATATTATAAGCTTCAATTTAACGAGAAATATAATATACTTTTGTGCTCACAAATAGCATAAATTTACATACACTTCTTGTATGTAACGTGATGTTAGGTTAGGATTATAACCTAAGATTATAACAACGGTAATATTTTTTGATCATTAGGTACAGTGATATGAGGTGTATATAAAGAAATATCACTATCGGACTGTTCTTCCAATGTGTTAATAATTGGGTCTGAATTGCTGTAACAACACTAAATAGAAAATACAAGTGATTTGATGTAAGACAGAAGGTAAGAAAGTGACTCATATATATATATATAATATATATACAGACAGAGAGAGAGAAAGAGAGAGAGAGAACACACAGATGCACAGACCCGCCCCATGTGCACAATTTTAGCACTGATGTGCCTTCCTGAATTCTAAATATCCCCATAGAAAAATACACGACGTAAAGTGTGTGCTAGCAAGACTGCCAGGAACAACTTTACTTACCATCAGACATCAAAATAACATGTTTTAACATTGCTGGCACTGGCACCAGTAGTGTCCGAGTTTGACTACGCTGGTTAACTGCTTGCTCATTTAATAAAATATTGTATTTTATACACGTTTTTGATGGAACTATGACCACTGATTTACAGTTTGTTATAAACTCAATCTACTAATTTAATTTAATAACATTTAATTTTTTGATACCCCTTCTCTTACCCCCCTTGCCCATTGAAATTTTCATTTAAACTGGCCTGTAAACAACAGCATCTCTTTTTAGAAAGAAGTTTCATATTTAAAGCATCAACCCCTAGTGTTGAAGCAGAAAAATTTAATGGGGGGAAAATATAATTTAAGAGTAATTATAGAAAATGTATCATATTTTTAACACAAAACAAATTGTTGAAACATTTAGCTACACCCTTTAGTGGTTGCAAAACTGCACACGTTGACAGTCGTAATTTCATACTGTATATAATACAGAGATGCAAACTTGCCCAGGGTGACTAACATTTTTAGGCAGGCAACTAAAAAATTTTAGTTACCTCAATTTGATACACAATTTAAAATTGACACTTCATACCCATTGCATTGGCATGTGCATCAAAGATAAAGTTTATAAGTATTATAACCAAGAATTTGAAGGAGACTAGAAGTGTAATCTCAGAATTGTTGAATTATTAGAAAAAAGTTGTGGGCCACCATTTTTTCATGGTACACTGATTATTTTTTAATCATGTGTTTGGATTCCTGCTGTAAGGTTATAACTGAAGATGGTACAAATTAAAAGGTAATCAATACACTAGAAAATGCCTGGCACCAAGCATTGCAGCATCACGCAACTGTGTCGCACCTGGCTCATTCTTATAGGTATAGGAGAGCAGAGTTACATCTCCTGCCTTATCATTATTACAGATAACACATTACTTGATACTTTCATGAATGGAGAGGTCTACACAAGAGGTATAAAAATTAAACTGTCAAGAAAATTAGTTACTTTATAAAGAATATTACATTTAACAAAAATAGGTTTTATTCTGGAACCAAAATACATAACCATTTCTCAGACATTCAGCCATTTTATTTTTTTAAATTACAAATTACACAAATACAACCATTTGAGTTATTATTCGTAAATAGAAAATCTGTAGGATGAGCAATGTGTATCAGTGTAGCCCGGATATTGACTTTTCATCTGCAGTGTGGAAAAGATAAGACGGTGTGTGATACATGCCACTGCACTGTATATGATGCAATAATTTATATTCTGATGCATGCCAGCATCGTCGTAAATTGAAGATTGAACTGTTTTTAATATTCTAGTAGTAGTTGATTAGGCTGTAATCTACAATGCATCAAAGGAGGCAATTTTTCTGTATAAAGGTATCGACAACCAACATATTCACTGGAAATTTTTTTTAACCAAACCTGATTTGCAAATCATAAATGTAGTCTAGTCTGCGTTGTCAAGATATGAGCAGTGTGTAAGAATGGTTACCCTTGTGTTTAACAGCTAATCCACGACCTGACAAAGGAATCTGCTTCCAGTTCCTGTCACCGACGGGTTCTACAAAATTTAATAAATGATTGTCATTTTATAGGTACCTACTGTATAAATACAATGTACATTAATTTTACATGACACACACCAAACAGATGGATGAAAAACAAAACCCTCTGTAAGATTTTTTTTTAGACACACATTTATTTTTTAAGGAAATAAATTACATTTTCACTTCAAACAATTTGTTTTAACAAAAGTACACATCCAATTCACTGTCTTCAATTTCTGAGATGCACAATTTTTATTGCAATACCTAAAAACTCTGCTACAATATTAGAAAAAACATTCACATAAATGCAATGTATTAGATTTGCTTAATTTTGTCTCTGCATGATAAACACATTTCACATAACATGCACATTTAGTATTCACAATATTTATATTTTCAATGTTAACATTTTATATTATGATTCAAAACGGCCAACTCTTACATCTAGTGTGAAAAGTCAAACATTGCAAACAGAATGTTATGCAAAATTTCTCCCCACTTTATTGAAAACCGACAGACATTACACAGAACCTTTATTTGGCACAGAAGAAATAATACTGCTGTGACTAAAAATTCATATTGCAGTTTTCTATTTCATGACAACACATTTATCAACTATCGTGGGGTGTACACGAGGCTCTTGATGGCTTTCTAAGGAAAACTTTGCACATCACCCCTACGTTCCCCTGTGTACATTTGTCCTCTTATATATATATACCATATAAAACACGGTGGTTCATACAATTCTGTCACAAAGAGACAATGAGTAAAATCTAATTAATCATATTGATTACTACTTATACCATAAAACACTGTATTATTTCATTACTGACAAAGTTAAAGGCCTTTGTTAAGTGTCAGATAACATGGGACAAGGCAGTTTCTAAATGTATCCATTCCTGCAGCTTTGCACTACGTCCCCTTTAAAATTATGTTCACCAGCAGCCAAATAAAACTGATTTGTAACTTTGATGTACCTTCACAATGTGGAAGATTACATTTGTTTCCAAGGTAATTTAGAGCTTCAATGACAAAACCACTAAATATTTGCACTACACATTTCACATGTCGTCGTTCCAAATTGGAATGCCTTTGGTGAAAGACTATAATTTAACTTCAATAATTTGTCAGACTCTTGTTTAAGCATGTACAATTCTCTTAAAGTTTTAAAGGATGCTACATGTTGAATATCTGGTAACTCATTATCAAACTAAGGGAAAGCCTTCATTTCTCAGGTTAAGTGAGTTATTACTTAAACACTTCAAAATACGTACAAGATCAATTATTGAAAACAATGGTCTTTTTGGGTTGCTGTTAAGTGGATATACACTACAATACAGTATAATTCTGTTATAACATACTTCACATAAACATATCTTTTACTTTAAAATAAGATTCTCAATTCCTGCCCAAATACGCTATGTAAAATATGTAAAAATATTTCACTTTAACATACAAAATTTAGGTTAACTTTCAGTACAATGAAGATTTTACCCCATGTCCTCCAAAATGGGATAAATTAAATGTCTATGCGCAAGCTTTACGTAAAGGTAAAGTTAATTTTTTCAGTCATTTCCAACTGAAATCAGGTTTTGTTTACCAATACAACATGTAAAAAATAATGCCTATTGCAGATTTCCATTCATTATATAGTTAACGTATGCGTTGCAGACAACTGATTCTCGCTATCGACTCGCAACACTGTCAATCCTCGTGTGTCAACTTAGATTAAAGGTGTTGCACAAAACACCATATTTAATTCTTTCTAACATAAATGTATGAAGGACTGGCCTTATATACATGTTTTAGTACCGTCATAACATATAGTAAACACTCATAAGAGACTGTGTACAATTGTTAACCTTGCAAAAATTTCAACAAATAAATATTAACCCCTAAAAAATTGTGTGTCAAAGTCTATGTTTAAACACCTCCCATAAAAAAATTAAAATGCTATTTACATGAAAATTAATTTGAATCAATAGGTAAGCATCTTAGGAATAAAATGATACACAAGATTTGTAAACTTTATACCACTTGTCCCAAAAATGTTTAATAATATTGAGCAGCACATTTTTTTAATGTGATGTCAATCTTAAAGTGCTTCTTGCAGGGAAAAAAAAAAAGAGGATTGGTTATGGCAGATATATGTCTTTTTAATAAACTTCCTTCAGTGTAATTTGTTAAGAGATAGTGGTGGTTTCTCCAAGAAAACTTCACCAATAAGTGTATTTGCAAATCATGCATTACTTTATGTTTTTAGGATGTAATGCAATTTGTGCATTTTCTTATTTCAGAAAATACCATTTTAACATTACTTTTAAAAAAAAATTCTTCGTAACTGCACATTAATTTTATTTACTGAAATGACTAATTGTGCCATAATTTCACGAAGCCCATGTTGTAAAGGTTTAAAAATATTAAGTACTTTCTTTACTATGTATAAAAGTTAATATTTTATACAGTTTTGGATGACAAGAGATGTGACACATTGCTTTTCTGTTTATACTGCAATCACATTTACATCCTTTAAACCTATTATTTCCAGACATACAATACTTTTCCACAGCACACTGTGCAACATTTATCCAGTAAGATTGCAAATTGGAAGGATGCGTACAACATCCTTATATGATTAGAAACAACTAGATAACACATAAATAGGTAGTGGAAGCAGCAGTTTGTGCATCAAGGCCAGGACCTACAATGTTTCCACCCCTATAATCAAAAAGTGGTTCGATATGAATTTCATCAACCATATCAACAACATGACATTCTTGTGGTGTTGGGTGTGATACCTTACTTTTTACACAAAACAAAGTTTTATTCCAACTGCTTAGTTTCTGCACCAAACTTGAACAAAGTGCATAATCCATGTAAAGTATTTGAATATAAAAGAATAATGCTAGAATTTCTGATAAATATACTGTATATGCATGACCTGAGATAACAAAAACTAACACGACACATACAAGCAAGTCAATGTTATATTTAAGTGCATTTTTTGGCTGTTGTATTAATTATAACTGAAAAAAGAAAATTCTTACAAAGGTCTGATTCTGTTCTTCATCGTTGGTTACAGTATCAAGAATTAATTTTACCACTGACCAAGATGCAAATTTTCACACGCTGATAACTGGTTAATGGTGCTTACCTATATTCAAAAATGAAACAGAAGCATATTTTTTACCTCTGTTCCTTTATAATAACACGTCAAAGTCACATCACTTCTGATGGTAACAATTCACTAAAGATGAGAGTACATATTGTGTAAATCAGTATGAATGTATGCAAGTACATATGAATGATAAATTACATCCCAAAATCTTGAACAATTGTATGTAACCTTTATTTAAGGTATCTAGTTCTCCGAAGGTAGAACAATTGTGCTTACTTTCGAAATCAGCATAAGTCTGCAAGCTTCCAGCCACAGCACATTCGACTGCTGCTGTTTCCAGGTGCTGTCGCTTCTTTCTTGGCGAATTACGGCGTGAATGTGTGCATAGTGGTGAAGAGGCAGGGCAGCTACGAAACACAGATGGTACTGCATCATTTTTGAGTTTTGGTCTGTCCAAGGGAGCTGTAACAGTCCTCCCAGACCTCTCGTGGAAGTAAACCGACTCCCATAATACTTCACCACTTTTAAAGTGGACTTCGCAAACCTGTAAAAAATATTTTTGTTGTACGCACATGCTAAACAAAGTATTAAAACTATTTTCCTCTTAAATGATTTTTGCAAAAAAAAAGAAAAAAAAAAAATTGTAACTACGTAGTATACGAGGGCCAAACTAACACTGTGTGTCTATTACATGAAATTTAATGTAACATTAACTAGTCAAAACTGTGAGCTAATTCAAAACCAATCAACAAAGTTGGCTTCTTCTGTCATATTACTCGCATCCAATTTTACAAAGGAAAATAATAAAGAAATCAGTTTTTCTCAACAAAACAAAACCCATTGTTTACAATACATTGTATGTTTTTATTTCCTACACCATCATGTTTAGTTAAAATATAACAATTGTAATTTAATCTTATCAGAACTATAGTGAAACATATCTTAGGTTTCTTTCAACACTGCATTATGTAGTTTAAAATCACTGCCTTTAAAACTGAAGAAATATCTTTAACTGTGAGTCTCAGTCTTGTATCTATCTTTAAGTCCCAAGCATTATCGNTGCCTTTAAAACTGAAGAAATATCTTTAACTGTGAGTCTCAGTCTTGTATCTATCTTTAAGTCCCAAGCATTATCGTGAAATGTTTTACAATTTTCGTTACATGAAGTTGGGTTTCACCTTACATTGTGGGTGAAACCATTTGTCATTGCATTTGTTTTCAGACATAATTTTGAATCACCAAATCTTCGATTTTTGTACTCAGGTATTGACAGTAATAAAATGGTGTATATTTTCATNGACATAATTTTGAATCACCAAATCTTCGATTTTTGTACTCAGGTATTGACAGTAATAAAATGGTGTATATTTTCATATAAACACAGCCTTAGTACACTAGGATATGAAACATGTATTGGTAATTTTTTTTTTAATGTATACACAACTGAAACAGTTATTGATACAGAGTGCAGGGCAATCATAAATTATTTTGTTGCAAGATGATGAACATTTCAGTCTATATGAAGTTAGTAGAGTGTAATGACAATACACAATAAATTTCTTGTCTGCCTTCATGTTTCATTAGTTTTATTGGAATAATAAGAAAAATTCTTTTGACTAAGTCTTTGATAACAAAGAAGAACCAAAATGGGAGGAAAATAGCCTCTTCTACAAACAAAACCGAAGCAATTTGTAACATTTAAAATGACAAATAAATAAAAAATAAAAATAAAATAATGTTACAGACCTATTACTTTTCTTACATCATGTAAAAAAAAACTAAACCATATATACTCACAAGTAACAACTTAATATCATAATACGTAAAGTTTTATTGATAAAATACCCACTTCATACGCCAGGGTATACATTTGGCAACAAGTATTTTAGTAGATAGGAATTGAGAAAGCTGGGTAACTTTGAAAATTCTCATAAAATTAACCAAAAACCAATTTTTTTTAAACTAAAAAATTATCAATACTCTATATTATGTTCCAAATTCTGAACATTTTAAACAAAATGTCTAAAAATTAAAAAAATTAAGAATTTAAAAGTTTTATTTAACAATATCAAAAGTAAAAATATAATTAAAAATTAAAAATTTAAAACATTAAATGTACAAAATATTAAGAAATGGGGAAAAATAATTACAATTTATTTGTAATAAATAAAAAGAAAAATGTGTGTAATAAAATGAATAAATGTTGAACAAGTAATAAAATACANGTAATAAAATGAATAAATGTTGAACAAGTAATAAAATACATTTATTGAGAATCATTTTGACGAGTGTGATGATGGTGATTCTGCTTATAATGAATTTAATTATTATGAAGCAGCCTTGNCATTTATTGAGAATCATTTTGACGAGTGTGATGATGGTGATTCTGCTTATAATGAATTTAATTATTATGAAGCAGCAGATGAAGCAGCCTCGNGCCTTGGAAACACGAGACTGACATTGCTCATATGGCTTACGATACTGGTTATAATAATTGTGATGTGTATGAAGAACATTAGAATAATTATATAAACAATGGAGAGGGTGATTATGACTATTATAAATAACATGATCCTGAAACAAATATTGTTATGAAACTTTCAATACATAAAATATAAATTTTAATGATCATTTATTAAAATATTTGTTAATAGATAATTTAAAATTATATTTTAAGATTTGTATAAAACTTTTAATATATATTATAAAATGACAGTGACAACTAAAGCAGTTTAGTAGCGGCGACTTCTCTTTCCATTTGTAAATTGAAATATTTATAGTAATTTATATTTCCTAAGTTAAATCGTTTAGACTAACAAAAATAACATTACAAAATTGTTTATTCCAGCACTCTATTTATTAAAACTAACTCAAAATTTAAAAATGTTTTAATATTTGGAAGAGAAGATTTCCTGTAAATACAATCAATAACTTTGTACACAACTAAAAATGAATAACAGTCATCTCTGTTTTTAATTGATTGACAATATAAAGCATTACATATTATGTGCACAATATTTTTCTAAACAACATATTACTGTACTTCTACAGCTTCATAGCAAAATTATAAAAAATTATATTTCAATTTTTTTTTTTTTAAACTTTTTTTTCTACTAATTACTGAAATATTTTGTGCACCTAAATGATAAAACATAAGATAATGAACATCTTGTTCAGGCTTATTTTTTCTATTAGTTTTAAAACCAACTAGGCCTTCAGTAGAACACCGATGATATGTCTAGGTTGGGACAATCACAATTAAAGGAACCATAAAACACACCGGAAGAATATGAATTAACTCATCTAGGTAGGCGGTGGGTGCAATTCCTCTGTCCTTGGCCAATTCAACTGTTGTACACCTTACCTCACGCGACGAAACAATTAACACCTGCCACATAGGCAAATATTACGCACAGAAACCCTCGTTTTTGCACTCTCAGTTTTTAAATCTGTCGGATTCGGACGTCACAACTCCCGATCGCAAAAACACAACCACACCATCTCCCATCTGAATGGCAACTGAAATTCCATGCCGATGACGTCTAAAGACAGTTACGATGACGTCAACGACCTACAGCCAATAAGGTGACTGCACAATGCCGAAAATAACCTAAAATTATGGCACCCGACGTAAACAAAGCANACGACCTACAGCCAATAAGGTGACTGCACAATGCCGAAAATAACCTAAAATTATGGCACCCGACGTAAACAAAGCAGCCGGCTGCTCGTACTTTTAACTATTTTATTTAATACGTTCTACTTATTTTAACATGATGCCCTCCTGAATATTAACGAGGTAAGCTGTGGAGAATCCAATAATGCCACTTTTGTTTATCTAGGACGTTTCCTTCCGAACAGCCGCTAAACTGGATAATTACCAATGGAATTCTTGTATGACTATATTANGTTTATCTAGGACGTTTCCTTCCGAACAGCCGCTAAACTGGATAATTACCAATGGAATTCTTGTATGACTATATTATTGGTTCGCATAACCTGCGTGCACAGTATATAGGCCTGAAGTAAACATTTTCCCTCCCATAGCTTTAACAGTGAAATCGGTCATTCGTGAACCCTTAAACAGTCATTACCCCGGAAAATCGGGAGTTGACTGTATGTCTACCACTGAAACACTAGGACTATTTTTGTAGAATGCTGATGTTTCTCTGCCAACTGGTTTTGGGTGGACCTCACTAATTCTTGTAACTATTCAAGTTTCTGATTAGCACAACAGTTGGTTTCCCACATAACAAAAAGAACAAAGTTGAATCATAATAACCTATCAGATATAATTCAAAACTATTAGCTATAAGGACAAATCCAAACCAATAAATCTTAATCTGCTCACATGAATTCTGTTCTGTATAAAAATATGTTAGTGTTATTCTATAACATTACTGTACTTACCACACATATGCCTATACTTAAATAGTGTTGTGGAGTTTAATTAACACAAGTATGTTGGTGTGACATACATTGACCTTAATTTTACTTTGAGAAATTCTACCCATATTGCAATGAATGTAATTGGATGATGAGTATTAATAACTAAAGCCACTTATTACAATATATTAGAAAAATGCTCCCTAAAAATTAGCTCATTGACTACAATACAAATCTGAAATGTAATGTTTCAGTTTTTAAAGGCCATGCCACAAATGATTTAGCACAGAAAATAGCACGCGCACGAATNATCTGAAATGTAATGTTTCAGTTTTTAAAGGCCATGCCACAAATGATTTAGCACAGAAAATAGCACGCGCACGAACAGTAGAAAGCATGTGGTGATGTTATAGGCACTTGCTACCATCACTCACAGCACAGGAGACACACAGAAAGTTGAGCTAAATATAAAAACTTCAGTGCCTATGTACTATGCGTAGTGCATAGCCAATCAGAACTGCCATGCACAGCTAAGTTCGCTTGCATATAGATGAAAGTTATAGATAGTGAAAACAAACTTTACTATTGTTCGGAAAATTTGTGCCAGGCCAGTTTTTTTTTGTTGTATTTTGAATGTACCAGGACACAGTTACTTTGTTAGAAACTTGGGTAGTGTTCGAATTCACCATTTAGTATATTAGTATCTCAGTATTTAGNAGGACACAGTTACTTTGTTAGAAACTTGGGTAGTGTTCGAATTCACCATTTAGTATATTAGTATCTCAGTATTTAGCAGCATTTAATTCGGATGCCATCGATAGTTACTTGTTCAAAGATGGTTGTGATTTGGTAATTTAGTAGTTTAGTAAGTTTCGTTACATATTAAAAACTAAATACTAAAATATTAAACTACAAAATCGCAAACATCTTTGAACAAGTGACTTTGGACGGTGCTACTAAATACTAAAATTCTAATATACTAATTGACAAATTCAAACACGACCCTGATGTAGTTTCTATGGTAGAGAACAAACTTTTACATTACATGACAAAAGCCAGGCGGCTTTTAGAAATTGAGACGCATGTTATGAAAACTTTGTTTTGGTCCATGATTTCAAAAAACAAAACGTAGGTTAGGTGTGAAACGAGGTTAAAAATAAATAATCAACATAATTTTAATGACAACTTCCGTAGTTCCTGTGTGTACTGATTTAATTGTAACTTGTAGGTTAGTGCAATGTTGACATTTTCTGTGCTAAATAAATTGTGGAGTGACCTTTGTAGCTATACTGTTTTCTAGTATGAGCTGTGGTGTATTATAAGCAATAATTTTATACGTTCCTACATGTGCTGAAAGTCATTAAAGTTAATAAACATGTACTTACCCTCGAATGCTTTGTGGGTACAAAGTGCTCCCGCAGAATTGCCTTCAACCAAGCATTTTTTCTTTCTTCATTATTAGGAAACTTGAAAACGTAAACCTTTGGCCCGCCAGGGTAATTCCCTCGACACTGAGAAACACAACACTTAAATACCATGGCGCCTTACATACTTCACGACACGGTTTCATTTGGTTAATAAAACGCCGCAATTTTGCAAAAACAACAATACCTTCAGCCATTTTAAACATGGCCACCGAATAAACGATAAAAANATAAAACGCCGCAATTTTGCAAAAACAACAATACCTTCAGCCATTTTAAACATGGCCACCGAATAAACGATAAAAATCGAAAAATTGCTGTATCGATATATTAGTGTAGTAATATCGATATTTTTACATCGATATCTATACAAACTGATAATTCATTTATCGATCATTTTTTTGGCAAGTTACAACCGATAATTGATATCTGAAAAAAAAAAATCGTAGTGAAGTAAATTTGTCACCAAGAATAAATGCGATAATTTTTTTCTATGTCATTTACAACAGCAATATAACACAATGTGATCACATGAATTTGTGGCTGAATCATTATGGCATTTTGTGCAGAACTGTGGCCATGAAACATAAGAGCTTAATGAGGAAGAACTTGATTGTGGTGTGTTACCTGTCAAATTTAGCAATATCTATACATGCCTATGGTTGACATGATANATAAAACGCCGCAATTTTGCAAAAACAACAATACCTTCAGCCATTTTAAACATGGCCACCGAATAAACGATAAAATCGAAAAATTGCTGTATCGATATATTAGTGTAGTAATATCGATATTTTTACATCAATATCTATACAAACTGATAATTTATTTATCAATCATTTTTTTGGCAAGTTACAACCGATAATTGATATCTGAAAAAAAAAAATCGTAGTGAAGTAAATTTGTCACCAAGAATAAATGCAATAATTTTTTTCTTTGTCATTTACAACAGCAATATAACACAATGTGATCTCATGAATTTGTGGCTGAATCATTATGGCATTTTGTGCAGAACTGTGGCCATGAAACGTAAGAGCTTCATGAGGAAGAACTTGATTGTGGTGTGTTACCTGTCAAATTTAGCAATATCTATACATGCCTATGGTTGACATGATATTAATATCAATTAAAAATGAACTCATGCATGTTTATGAAGTAGTAATGTATTCCTTCTAAGTATCTCTTATTATGTTCCATCTGAAAGATATGTTTTCATAAGCTGGTCTCATACAGTATATTTACACTGTCAGTTGTAACTTGAGTTTCGGAAACTCAACTTCCCAAACTATGGGTGAGTGAAGAGATTTGGGCGGCTGTTTAACAGGGAGGTCTTGAGAGCCGATGATTGTGATTGGGGTGAGTATGGAGCAGCACCGGAATGAAGGGGCCGGGGAAACGGGAGATCCCAGAGAAAACCCGCCGACCAACGGCATTGTCCGGCACTGGTGACCCGGCTTGGGATTGAACCCAGTTCACCTTGGTGAGAGGCGAGCATACTAACTGCTCAGCCACCGCGGCCCGTCCAAACTAAGGTTTTAGTGAAGTGTTTATATCCGCGTACATAAAAAATTGACCAGTGCAACCACCGCTGTACACTGGACATTCAAAAATTAGGTGTTTTGATTGATTCCAGTTTAACAGATTGATCCACCAGTTCAACAAGCTTGAAAATTTGGGGGATCTGAATACTCAAACAACTTATTTTGCTTTTCAAGATATCACAGTTGTACATTTTATGCAATAATTATGAATAAAATCCAAGTTTCGTTGTTTATACAGCATACGAAACCTAACGTTCGATTTAAAACTTGAATTACAAACCTTGGTTTTGAGATACTACTGCGAAACTTCACTTTCACAGCATTTATACGGCACACAAACACTACTTTCAAAAATACTTTCATAAAATAAGCACAATATGTTCAAATTCAAATTATTATGGAACTACATACAAATTACTACTTACATTATTATTGAATTTCTTGGCAATTAAAGATTAAGTTTTACCTCAAATATTATTATATTTCCCTTTTGTTTTATCAAAAATTAAATTATTAATATTGAAATACTGAAATATTGATAACTTTAACACTGATATATCAATGTAAAATATAGGTTGATGTTCGATACATTGAAACTTAAATATCAATATTTCATCTTTTGATTCCCATCCCTACCACCTAACTGCGACAGTTTGCAATAGCTGCAGTGTTGCCAAATCCTATTTTAAAATTCTGATCTGCTCGAACCAACTGCAAAATCCCCATAACATCCTGCTAAAATGAATTCAACAATAACAACAGCTATTTTAAATTAGAGGAAAAATATCTTAGATAATATTTTGCGACTTTTAAAATTTTAGTTATGCAATATCGGAAGTCGCTCGTTTCTAACTCGCAATGAAATTTTTTTTTTAGTATATGGGCAACGCATAGGAGCTGTCGCTACATATCAGGCAGCCTGAATGGTGATAAATATTTGTTTACATTTAGGGATGACATAAACCAGCATTTCTCAACAACACCCTGCACCTGTTACTTTTATCCACCAATGTGTGTTACCCATACGTGTTATTATGGACAGGTTGTCATAGACAAAAGAGTGTTGATGCAAACATGCGTCATGATCTGATGATGCGAAATAAAACAAATTTAGACATAGTACTAATGTTTATTGCAACACAACACATACACCGANTTGTCATAGACAAAAGAGTGTTGATGCAAACATGCGTCATGATCTGATGATGCGAAATAAAACAAATTTAGACATAGTACTAATGTTTATTGCTACACAACACACGCACCAAAGATACTACATGGAAACACACACACTGCCAAGAGCCGTCTGTCCACATCCACCTGTTCCTTGTCGTCCCCGCTTGCAACTATCTGGGCTTACCCCTTTCTACATTCCTTCAAATGTTGTCGCTAGAGACGGCTAAGAAGGAAGGGGGCGAGACCCATTAGGCACCCCCTCTTCAGGGAAGTGCACGTGCACTGGCGCACCTGTTTGAAGCCTGGTGCTCACTAGTATCAACATGCTGCCCACCTTGAAAGGCTGGATTTTCAAATAATACTCACAATACTATTTGAAGCATACACAAAATGCACTCAATACTTACATTACGATGTACTTTACTTAATATTTACAAGAAGCACACATTAACACAGTATGTCTCATATTTGCGATCTACATTTACAAGAAAAAATGTTCCTTTGTGCTCTTAGTTAATACAATGTAAATATTGTATGTCTCAAAATGGAAAAGAATTGCTACTGTAGTCATTGACTGGCAAGGGACAGAGTTTGGTGATTGCTTTCTTGAATACACCAGAGGATGTCTTCACTGATGCGACTAGAACTCTTCTATCCTCACCAGTGTGAAGATCAACACCACGACCCATGATCCACTTCAGTGGAGGGGAGATGGTCCTCTTTGATGATAACCAGCTCTCCAAAGTCCAGGTTCCGGATTTCTGCGGTCCACTTGGTCTGGTTCTGAAGAATATACAGGTACTCCTTCGACCGGCAAGACCAAAAATGTTGCACGAGCTGCTGTGTGTGCTACCATCGGGACAGCCTGTTGTTGGGTACTTCCCGTAGGTATGGTTCAACTATGGTAGTGAGTGCATCACTGATTAGGAAATGACCGGGGTAAGGGGTGCTAGGTCATTTGGATCACTCATGATTGGGGTCACTGGACGGGAGTTGAGGCAGGTCTGTATTTGGGTCAAGTATCTGCACATTTCTTCATGTCAGCAGTACTCCTCCAACAACTCTCCCCACAAGATACTTGAGCGATTTCACAGCAGCTTCCCATAAGCCACCAAAATGGGGAGATCGAGGTGGTGCAAAATACCATTGAATATTTTCTGTGGCCAACGTATTTCTTACAGCACCTTGGTGTTCTTCAGTCTGATGCAGTTGGTACAGCTCATTTAAGTCTCTGTGTGCTCGAACAATATTTGTAGCATTGATGTAGGCATACCTCCCACTCTGCGAGAAAACCTGTTTCAAAGCAGCCAAATTGCAGCATTAGTGAGCTCTGTATGTATAGCCTTGGTACTGAGATACACAGGCCTTGATGGAAGAACCTCCTCGTTTAATACTTGACGGAACAAGCACAGGTCCACAGAGTCTATGCCTGTGTGCAAGAATGGTCTAGATAGCTGCAGCCTCTGGAAAGGAAGTTTACCCATGAGTTGCTGAGCCATCCTGGTTTGTTCTTGAAACAACACATGCACTCATTAACTGTCTTGCGTGCTAAATCAAGCCCCTTTAATGGCCAGTGTTTTTGTCTAATCCCTGCAAGCAAGAGTTGTGGTCCAGTATGAAGGTGTCTGACATGTTCATCTGCTGCAATAAATTTAGCTACCCTACTGTCCTTTGAAAGAAAGACAGAGTGTTTTTGGTCATAACCCACCAATAGGGTTGGACGAGTAAATTACCTGTTGGTATTATACACGTCATTTACTAGTAAAATACATAATGTAAAAATCCAGTTTTATACATCATGTAATAAATTCAATTGATTATGACAAAATAAACACAAATTTCTTTATTATTTTAAGTTTTATTAATGTTTTTATGCACAAAACACTACATACAGTGCAAATTGAATTCAGTCATATACAACTCTTCAAACATAACTGATGATCAATATACCACACAACATTTGAAATGCTGTTAATCAATTTTAATGTGATATTATTATGTAAAAATTCCGTTTATTTACCTTGAGCTGTTAATGTTAAATAAGTGTTACCCCTTACCTGATAGCGAAAATTGTAATATACACACTTTCTGAAATCACTTTGCACACTGCAGTACATAACAGTTGTGTTCTGATTAGTTTCTAATGATCATCCAAAAATTATGACTTTTGTAGATATAACACAATTAAGACAAATACTTATCCTATCATAAGAACACGATTGTTGCTAGATTTCAAAACACCCTCTATGGTAATAACAATTGTGATTAAAACTCAAGCATTCCATGATTTTGAATTTAAAAAAAAAGTCACGAACACTATAGTACATATTAATGTAGAAACAAAATGTAGTCAATAATCATCACACACTTGATATTTCATTTTAAGAAAGTAATAAACATGCACTAGTTTTTTTTGCATTTTTCAAATGAAAGGAGATTCCTGTTAGCACTATGGACGAAAGACCAGTTGAATAAAACTCTCTCCAATTGCACAGATGAAGCTGGAATGTTTAGTAATTTATTAGCCAAATCTGCTAGTTTCTTATGGTGCCTCCTGCCAAAAAATCAGAATATTTTTGGAGAGTNATAAGTGTTACCCCTTACCTGATAGCGAAAATTGTAATATACACACTTTCTGAAATCACTTTGCACACTGCAGTAAATAACAGTTGTGTTCTGATTAGTTTCTAATGATCATCCAAAAATTATGACTTTTGTAGATATAACACAATTAAGACAAATACTTATCCTATCATAAGAACACGATTGTTGCTAGATTTCAAAACACCCTCTATGGTAACANAACACAATTAAGACAAATACTTATCCTATCATAAGAACACGATTGTTGCTAGATTTCAAAACACCCTCTATGGTAATAACAATTGTGATTAAAACTCAAGCATTCCATGATTTTGAATTTAAAAAAAAAGTCACGAACACTATAGTACATATTAATGTAGAAACAAAATGTAGTCAATAATCATCACACACTTGATATTTCATTTTAAGAAAGTAATAAACATGCACTAGTTTTTTTTGCATTTTTCAAATGAAAGGCGATTCCTGTTAGCACTATGGACGAAAGACCAGTTGAATAAAACTCTCTCCAATTGCACAGATGAAGCTGGAATATTTAGTAATTTATTAGCCAAATCTGCTAGTTTCTTATGGTGCCTCCTGCCAAAAAATCAGAATATTTTTGGAGAGTNTTTAGTAATTTATTAGCCAAATCTGCTAGTTTCTTATGGTGCCTCCTGCCAAAAAATCAGAATATTTTTGGAGAGTTAACATCATTGTCTAGGTGCTAGATGGAGCCTTCAGCCGTGACAGGATCACAGTTGAATCTGACCACAGAATGCAGCTACTATAAGATATGCTCATTATCTTCAGTGTTTTCTCGATCAATTACGATAACAGCAATGCTGCACACAACTCCAAAAGACGTAGAGATACCTTTTTTTAGAGGTGTCACTCTAGTTTTGGAACATACGAGATTGGCACACACAGTCCGCGACTCATCAGTATATCTGAGGAACACACATGCACCATATGCCAATTCAGAGGCATGGTAAAGCAACGAAATTGCATCTCCTTGGTATATCCTACCATCACGAACTTGGGAATCTTAACTCTGTTGAGCTCTAACAATTCCCTTCGAAATTGACATAAAGTTGTATGCTGAATTGATGGCAGTGATTCATCTAATTCCAACTGAAGTTGCCACAACTCTTGCATTAGCAGCTTGGCCTTCAGAATTACTGGTCCAATGATTCCTAGAGGATTGAAGATCTGTGGAATATATGAGAGTACTGGCCATTTAGTAATTTTTGAGTTTCGTGAAAATTCCTTGACATAGTAGTGAAAGTAATCTTGCTCTGAGTTCCAGACGATGCCTAGCGTTTTACTTTAATTATTATCACCNCCTTGACATAGTAGTGAAAGTAATCTTGCTCTGAGTTCCAGACGATGCCTAGCGTTTTACTTTAATTATTATCACCAGAGTCGACATAGCCCTTGCTTTCTCTTGTATCATTTGGCACATGTCAAAGAACTTCTGATTTGCTGGAGGTCGAATTACACAAGTGAAACCCTCCAAGATGAAGCAGAGAGTTAAATCCCTTCATAGAGCTGTGGCTTCATCTAACGTCTCTGCACCCACCATGAAATCATCCACACACAAGTCTCTTCTTAGAACACAGNCCTTGACATAGTAGTGAAAGTAATCTTGCTCTGAGTTCCAGACGATGCCTAGCGTTTTACTTTAATTATTATCACGAGAGTCGACATAGCCCTTGCTTTCTCTTGTATCATTTGGCACATGTCAAAGAACTTCTGATTTGCTGGAGGTCGAATTACACAAGTGAAACCCTCCAAGATGAAGCAGAGAGTTAAATCCCTTCGTAGAGCTGTGGCTTCATCTAACGTCTCTGCACCCACCATGAAATCATCCACACACAAGTCTCTTCTTAGAACACAGNTAGAGCTGTGGCTTCATCTAACGTCTCTGCACCCACCATGAAATCATCCACACACAAGTCTCTTCTTAGAACACAGCCTTTGTAAAGTCATGTTTTTCATCAGATGCTAGCTGATGAAGTGTTCTTACGGGCCAGAAATGGTGCTATGACTGTCCCATATACGAGTCTTGAGCTTGTAAATTTGGATTTCCTTTATTGATGTCATTGCACCATAAGAACCTTTGTAGATCTGCTTGGGATGGATCAATGAGAATTTATTGGTAAATCATGGCAATGTCAGCTGTCACGGCAACACTGTGGGTGCGGAAATGAGCCATGATAGAAAACAAGTCTTGTTGGATAGCAGGTCCAACCAGAAGTAAGTAATTTGAGTGACAGTAGTGTCGGCGACTTATCTGAAGCATAAAAAACAACTTGCAACTTTGTCGTTGTGCTAGAGACTCCTTTACAACTGCATGATGAGGTAAATAGAAATGGTTAGGAGTGCTAACAGTGTCAATGACTGGTTCCATGCGATCTTGCAAATAATACTCTTGCATAAATTCCGAGTATGTTTGTTTGAGAGAACAGTTCTTCATAAAGTTCATTTCCAGTTGATGCAGTCACATTTGTGCCCCCTCTTTTGAGTTGCCTGACATGGTAACATCATTGTGTATTGTGCGTGTGTGTGGCATATTGAAGATGCTATCACTATTGTGTTTAAATTATTTATTATCACAAGAACATAATGTTTCACACAAAATAATTTATTAATATGCAACATAGGATTGATTATAATGTGCACAAAGCCAAACTGGCACTTCTATCATATGCTGACAAGAAACTACAAGCGTGATAATACCGCTTTCCTGAACATATCTCCTAAAAATCAGCTGAATAAAGCCAAAATTTATTTANAAACTACAAGCGTGATAATACCGCTTTCCTGAACATATCTCCTAAAAATCAGCTGAATAAAGCCAAAATTTATTTAACCAGCCAAATATGCACTCAAAAAAACACACTGTCTGGTAGAGACATGAAATGAGTTTGTTATTGGAGGACCAGGGTTTTATCCCAAGACATAAACACAAAAACTACTTACCATTCCACCATCTTGTTGCACACTGATGAGAGCGCTGCCTGGTGGTAAATGTTTTCATTTGCACATAAACGGTTTTTGCATTCATCAGCAGATTGTAGAACAATCACAAGCTTGTCGCCACACAAAATAAGAATAATAAAAGAGATTTCTCCAACACACACAAAATGCACACAGAAGGTACACAACATTTTCTGCCGCCCGCCTAACATAACTATTTTACAAAAGATTAAACACAGTTGAACAGCAACATGTTAGTTCACAGTTTCCAGGAAGAGCAAACATAGCTTATTCAACAGACGCAGCAATTCCCCATTCACTGTTTTGATTCTGGACACCCTAACCCAGTTGTCTTTACCCGAGAAGACGTCCACCACTCAAGCCATGCACCAACATAATGGGGGAACATTATAGTTTTGTACAAGGACAAGATCACCAGGAGCCAGGTTCTTCTGCGCTGTGGTCCATTTCCCACGACTCTGCAGTGTGTGGAGGTACTCACGATGCCACCTCTTCCAGAAGTGCTGGCTGATGGCTTACATTAATCTCCATCACTGGAGGTGGTTCATCTTGTTGTGTGTATTGTCCAACTCTGGAAACGTCAGAAGAGATCTCCCAATCAGGAAGTGTTCTGGAGTGAGGACCATAAGTTCAGTAGATTCGTTAGATAGGGGAGTCAGTGGACGTGAATATAATGCTGCTTTCACACGGGTAGCGACTGTAGTGAGCTCTTCGAAAGTCAATATTTGGTTTCCCATTACTTCCCTTAAAACAGTCTTTGCTGATTTCACTGCAACCTTCTAAATAGCACTTTGATGTGGAGTTGCAGGTGGGTTGAAATGAAAGTTGACGTGATGTGCCAGGAAAAAACATTGAATAGCATCACGCAAGTCATTTGATCTAAGGAAATGGGCAACACACAAATTTTGCCAATATTGTTGAAAATGATACAAACACATTTGTATATGCAAATGAAAATTCACTGTTTTTTTAAAAATAAAAATAGATTTTGACAAAGTTATTTTGGTATTAAAACAGTAACTTTTGTGGCCGCTGTCACGTGAATGCAAAACGCTCTCTTATTGGTTTGACGTCACTAGTCATACACCGGCGGCTGGCTCCGGCACTTCCACTTACAGTGTTCCTATGGCCTGTCCCCCTCACCATTCTTGGCCACTCGTACTCTACACCAGTTGGCCTCAGATGAAGGTGCTCAGTACCCTCTTGCAGCAAATGCTCTTCAACACCTCAGCTTTTCGCTAGCCAGTTCACTCTGCGACACATGTCATTCTCGCAGCAATCTGTTAATGACTGGTCTCCCAGCCACACCGTACTGTAATTGTTATGTCAGTCCACGTTTTACATGACCATAGTCAGTGCCACGCTTTTGCAACAATCAGGCCAGCATTTCATTGTGTTTGAAGAGGTTACGCTCACCCCAGAAATAACTGCACTTAAGAGAGTTGGGTTCCTGTACTTGGCAACCTAGGTTCTGCTCTTCAGGCAATCCCTTCGGTACAGGCTTGTGTGTTTGTGTTGCTATAATATTTTTGAGACAAACAAGCTCAAGGAAGGAAACAGAGTTTTACGCTTCTTTCACTCAGCCGTCTGTGTTTCAAGACCTACTTTCTTGTTAAACCCTAATTCGCTGCCACTTTCTCCAACATTCTTAGAAGGCACGACCACGCAACCTCCAACTGCTCTTCAAGATGTTTTGGTTAGCTNCTGCCACTTTCTCCAACATTCTTAGAAGGCACGACCACGCAACCTCCAACTGCTCTTCAAGATGTTTTGGTTAGCTCTGCACTATGCTCCAAATGTGACTATGTATGCACATCCCACCTTGTCAGTCCCCATTACGGATGCAGTGAAAGGGCTTCAGTCTCATTGACTGATGGTTCACTTGACCTGAGTGACTATCCCACATTTGTTTGGGTGAATCTTGGAAGAGAGATTGGAGCAAAACTATTAGGGAGACAAGTTCGTGAACNCTGCCACTTTCTCCAACATTCTTAGAAGGCACGACCACGCAACCTCCAACTGCTCTTCAAGATGTTTTGGTTAGCCCTGCACTATGCTCCAAATGTGACTATGTATGCACATCCCACCTTGTCAGTCCCCATTACGGATGCAGTGAAAGGGCTTCAGTCTCATTGACTGATGGTTCACTTGACCTGAGCGACTATCCCACATTTGTTTGGGTGAATCTTGGAAGAGAGATTGGAGCAAAACTATTAGGGAGACAAGTTCGTGAACCTTCATGGAGACTACAATGTGTAGCCCTATCCTGCTCCACTGGAAACACCCAGGAGGNCCTTCATGGAGACTACAATGTGTAGCCCTATCCTGCTCCACTGGAAACACCCAGGAGGGGGCTGCAAAACCATCAGAATACTCGTGCTGGAGAGAGGTCTGCTCTCTAGATAGCCTGCCCATGCATATCACATTTTATTACCCTTAGTATTGAGAATGAGCAGGTGTGCATTTCATCACTACACTTTTTCCTTATGCCTCAACTATGGGATAGGGGGCAGAAGACTGCCAGGAAAGCTCAGACAGATGGTCAGGATGCAGGACTTGAGAGAGACTTTGTGGGTACAAAGTTACGAGAGGATGCTGCTAAAGAGAGGGACATCACAGTCTGCACAACACCAGAAAGCAGCTGTCAGGTGGGACCTGGTTTTACAGCTGGTTACCTAACATGATGCTTCACCGTCCCGGGACCTGTCTTGCTGTTACCACCTACCCTTCTTGGCCAACAATTGCCACCCCTCGGCCAGCAGTTCCAATATCTACCGTGAGGCAGTTGCAGTTCCAACAAGTTAAAAATATAAAATGCACAAAAAATAGGTACAGTGGAACAGCGTTATAACAATAGTCGACAATGGCAAAATAAATTATAGCTATAGCGAGTTATTGTTATAACAAAATTGACCGTATCCCGTAATTTTTTTTGTACATGCCTTTGTAGATCCTGTGTTTAAAGAATGTCGTGAATTACACGTATGCAGCAACAAATTAATACAAAAAAATCTATGTCTGACAGCGGCATTATGTAATGACCAGCAGACGCGACTTTGCTTCCTCCTCCATTCTTCCCCTCCCCCAAATTTACGGGTTGTGGGAGGGAGTTAGTTGCCTACCAATCAGCGCGCTACTTAACTCCTTGTGTCTCTCTTTCACCTATCTCTTCTTGGCGATGCCACCATCCCCCCTCCCTTCTCAATACTTACTGCACTTTTTCCAGCGTACCTCTCTTTCTTGGCCTCGACTAGCTCTTCTCCCATGTACCTCTCCCCTCTTCTAAAATACTCTCATCCTTATCCCTCACAACACCTGCTCGCTCCGCTTTTCTAGCTTCGGCCGAAGCAAGTGTCGCCATGCGATACAGACTAACAAAGGCTGGCTCGCGCGTGGCAAGTGGGCGAATGTCACATGCGATACGACGTGTTTAAACATTTTAAAAATACGAGTTTACAAATGTTTGTATTGCTATAGCGGAAGGCTTCATGAATAGATTTGCGTTATAAACGAAATTAAGTACCTAATGATAGGGAAAATGATGGTGCATTTAAAAACTATCGCAATAGCAGACGTGATGCTATAGGCCATACTCGTTATAGTGCGGTTCCACTGTAATAACCCTCTATCATCATCTTACACATTGTTATAGTAAATAAATTATTACAGGAACAATTATTTTATTTCCCTAAAGAACGTTAATGCTACAGTACATTTTAATATCTGCTCTAACAGTCATATTTTTTTTTTTTTATAAAAAGGCTGAATGCAAATATGACAAAAACAAAATTGTAAAACATAATGTTTGTAAAATAACATTTAATTTCACCGAATTTTATGTAACTTTTATTACAGTAGGGGAAGGGATGTGCTCGACAGCTGGCGGCATTGGGAAAGTAGGGGTGTGGGGGAGAGAAGACTGGCGTTGGGAAACAGGGAGTGGGGGAGAGAAGGCCTGCATGGGAATCTTCACAAGTTAAGTGCAGTGAAGTGTACAGGCGGTATAATGCATGATTATGGGTGATACTACTGCCTTTAATGCTCCCACACATTTTTGTTTTGGGCACATCCTGGTTTGAAGCACCCTTAACCACACACGTACAAACAGTATTTTGTGTCCTCTATTTGTTTTTTTTTTCCATAACACAAACAAGATGTGGTGCGTGCATTTACCTTGCCGCTGGCAACCACCACAATACATCATCGTGCACAAACGACTCAAGTTCTGCCTGAACCACGTAGCAGTGGTGCAGTTTAGGTAGCTTCATAGTAAAAGAAGTGCACACTGTGGT
Source organism: Clitarchus hookeri (assembly GCA_002778355.1). Lineage (NCBI taxonomy): Eukaryota > Metazoa > Arthropoda > Insecta > Phasmatodea > Phasmatidae > Clitarchus > Clitarchus hookeri. The sequence continues at coordinate 197,810 of NQII01001406.1, forward strand.
TTTAGATACACTTAAATAAGCAATTACACCAATCTTTCACAAATGTGGCAATTACAGTAAAACTCTGTTAAGACGTTTCTGAAGGGACTGAAAAAATGCTTATTAACCAGGAAAACTTCTTAAAAGGGTTAAATTAAACATGTGCAGATAGAGAAGGTGCACAATTATTCAACTTATTAGGTAGAAAACTCTTAACAGGATTTCACTACAGTACAGAATTAAGCAAATCCAAATAATTTCTCCGTATTTTGCATTATTTCAAGTTATTTCGTGATTCACGATCATTTCTAGACCATAACCAATTTATTATATTCTTACTAATACTTCCTACTGAGATAGGGAGGTGGAGAATGGCAGGCTCAGATACCTTCTAGAGTCCAGAAGTAGCAATGCATAGCATAAATAAAATTTTTCAACATCTCATTTAAAGTTTTTTATTAAACATACTTTGGTAAGAATTAAAACATTATTGATTTTAGGCAACAATCTGCAACAAGTTTCGTGTTTCATATTTATGGTGAAAATAATTACACAGACTTTCTTTGCAGAAAATGTAGGGTTATATGGGCAGAATATTAATTTGGTAAGAATTAGGGATGGGTTGAATAACAAAAAATGTTGATTCCGGTTCCAGTGCCGATTCTACAATTTAATTATCGGTTCCAGTATTCGGTTCTATTTTGAATACTTGCCTTTTGCTTGCAAATTTATTAAACCAATGCAGGTAAAATTCATTAAATGTTTTATTTAACCTATGGAAGAATTGAACTATAACAAAGTGTGAAGATAAGTTCTAATGTATACTGATAAACTTGTATTAAATTTATTTAAGGTTAGTAAATATGTAAAAAATTATTCTTTTTTTTTACATTAATATGTGGTGATTGTGATATGTTTGGAAAATACTTTAATTAATTAAATAACCCATGGCCTAAAACCAAACATTATGCCGTGCTGTATGATAAAGGTAAACTACAAAGGTTCCTTAAAAGAAAGTCAACAGCTGTGGTATGCTGCCTGATTCCTTATCTTTTTTTCGCTTCTTTTATGGTGACTAGGTGGCCCTTTATTTTGGCTNAGCTGTGGTATGCTGCCTGATTCCTTATCTTTTTTTCGCTTCTTTTATGGTGACTAGGTGGCCCTTTATTTTGGCGTCTTTTATGCAGTGCCACACTGGTTTTTTTTTGCCGTGCTGGAATGTGACACCTCTAAAAAAACGTCTCTTTTTCCTCTTTTACTCCTGGCCCACTTCCATCCTGCCAAACAAAGAAGGCTGTATCCATCGGCTAGCAGTGTTGTTTACTGGGGAGGGCTGAGAGAAAAAGAGAGAGTGGAGGCAGAGGAGTGTTGTTGAAAGAGCGAGAGATGAGATAACAGACTGTTCCCATACACTTCCCTCCATACATCACCGTTGTTTTTCTGTGTATAGCATGCACCCCAGAAATTTTTTCCTTTTATGTTGGGAAAACAGGGCCCCGCCATACATTAGTAAATACTGTAGTTATTTTTGTAACAACAGAGTTTTGCCATTGCTGTATAGAACCAAGAACCGAGTAATTGTTGTTAACCTAAAACCGGTTCCGAGTCAAACCTCGAGAACCGGTATAAATTGGAACCGAAGAACCGAACCGACCCATCAGTAGTAAGAATCCTTGACAACTAAAAATAACTGTTAGAATGATGCATGATCACTTACTCTGCTGGATGTAGTCCGGTGTGATGATGAACTTGTTGCCTGCAATCAACTGCTTGTTTCCCGCCAACATCAGCAGGTTTGCAGCGTTCGTCTGCTGTTCTGTTGTCATCCCTATCAAGTTGGTGAGACCAGCATCTTTCTCTGGACCGTCAGTGCTTTGGACGCCATTCACAACAACTTGTTGCTGGTTGTTCGCAATCGCACCAGTACACAGACTCTCTGTTGAGTGCTGAAAGAAAAAAGGCAGTCAACGTCAATCCCAAAAGTTAAACAAGCTTCAAAGTATTTCAACATACAGTACAAAATAAAGAGGCCTGTTCAGATAAGGAATCAACATCTACAGTAACTAAGAAATGTTCATGTTTATCACTATATTCCATGGGTAGGGCCCCACTTTTACGGTAAATANAACATCTACAGTAACTAAGAAATGTTCATGTTTATCACTATATTCCATGGGTAGGGCCCCACTTTTACGGTAAATAAAATGAGCAGATTTCGTTGTTAAAATTTACCCATTTTGCCAAAAAAATATTTTCATTTCGTAAATTAAATTTTATAGCAAAAAAATGCATGCATTATTATTAAAACATGAATCTGTTGTTTTTGTAACAATTTCTCTCAAACTAAATGGAATTTGTTATTCATTCTTTTAATCAGTACATATTTAAGTGGAAAACATTCCAAAATATGTAACTATAAGGATGANGGCTAGCAGTGTTGTTTACTGGGGAGGGCTGAGAGAAAAAGAGAGAGTGGAGGCAGAGGAGTGTTGTTGAAAGAGTGAGAGATGAGATAACAGACTGTTCCCATACACTTCCCTCCATACATCATTACTACTACCACTACTTAATTGTTTTTCTGTGTATAGCATGCACCCCAGAAATTTTTTCCTTTTATGTTGGGAAAACAGGGCCCCGCCATACATTAGTAAATACTGTAGTTATTTTTGTAACAACAGAGTTTTGCCATTGCTGTATAGAACCAAGAACCGAGTAATTGTTGTTAACCTAAAACCGGTTCCGAGTCAAACCTCGAGAACCGGTATAAATTGGAACCGAAGAACCGAACCGACCCATCAGTAGTAAGAATCCTTGACAACTAAAAATAACTGTTAGAATGATGCATGATCACTTACTCTGCTGGATGTAGTCCGGTGTGATGATGAACTTGTTGCCTGCAATCAACTGCTTGTTTCCCGCCAACATCAGCAGGTTTGCAGCGTTCGTCTGCTGTTCTGTTGTCATCCCTATCAAGTTGGTGAGACCAGCATCTTTCTCTGGACCGTCAGTGCTTTGGACGCCATTCACAACAACTTGTTGCTGGTTGTTCGCAATCGCACCAGTACACAGACTCTCTGTTGAGTGCTGAAAGAAAAAAGGCAGTCAACGTCAATCCCAAAAGTTAAACAAGCTTCAAAGTATTTCAACATACAGTACAAAATAAAAAGGCCTGTTCAGATAAAGAATCAAATGGGTGCTCTTTTTTTTAAAAATATTTACATATTTTTGCTGTGGTATTAACATCTACAGTAACTAAGAAATGTTCATGTTTATCACTATATTCCATGGGTAGGGCCCCACTTTTACGGTAAATAAAATGAGCAGATTTCGTTGTTAAAATTTACCCATTTTGCCAAAAAAATATTTTCATTTCGTAAATTAAATTTTATAGCAAAAAAATGCATGCATTATTATTAAAACATGAATCTGTTGTTTTTGTAACAATTTCTCTCAAACTAAATGGAATTTGTTATTCATTCTTTTAATCAGTACATATTTAAGTGGAAAACATTCCAAAATATGTAACTATAAGGATGAAAGGACAACCATATGAGAGCATGCTTGTCATGTAACACCAATTTTTGTGTGATAAATCTTGTACTTTACCAAGACATTTAAAACTGATGAAAAACATTCACCGGCGTTTGAGTTTAACAAAATTTTTACATCACCCAAATACAGCTATTGTTCATTTGTAAATAACAATATTTTGATTAAACCCCGTTCAGCTCACTTTAACTCCAGAAAAAATCCACAACCTAACCAAAAAATCCTAGTAAATATTTTATTATTGATAAAATAAAAATACCCCTTGCATGGCAACATTTTTTTTTTTTTTTACAAAATAGTGGCAAAAAATTATCTATTTTTGTTTTCTTGGCAATATGAAAATTACACAAATTTGCTTCCAATGCAGTTGTCTGTTTTTTTATGTCCTCCACCGTCACTAAATCACTGTGCATACGGCACTGCAGAGTTTAACACATGTTTTTTCCCGCCCTCTCAATGTTTACATCACAGTTTTGCACTTTGGTCAGTTTATAAATAATAATAATAAATAATAATAAAAAAACTTCACTTTCAAATTCTCGGCCACGATTGTAGTAACTATTTTTGGCATTCTTAACCGGTTTTGCAATGTAAGCCGCCAATTACAATCACCAGCCTTGCTCAACAGCAAATACCCCTGTATTTGTTAGTTGACAAGAACATAACCACAAAGCACAGAAGATGAAAGGTTAGTAAAGTCGGAAGTGTTTACAAATACCGCATGAATGTATAGTGCGTAATTATTACATTCTACAGAAAAAACCCATTGTTTTATATATATATATGTATTATTTACTTTCGTCACATCACCAACATTTTCATTAAGAGATGCACATTTATAAATTAAATACACGTAGATGTGATTCTGCCTGTGGAAGAGCGCCATAACGATTCGGTTCGGTGTGTATAAAATTGTATGTAAACGATAATCTTTAGACTTTGCTACCAATCAATTCATAAATTGTTCTTGTGACTTTGTTACACTTTTATAGTAAACAACATGATGATCACGCAAGTAGTTCTGTTATCCGCACGTATGTCAAGTAAATTACAGATGGTGTATAACAAATGGAAAATTGTAAAACTTAAATGTTTGTAAGAGTTTTTGTTGTGAAAGAAGCTTGCATTGTGGTTTCAGAAACACTTCCACAAGCAATTTCATCTATGTTTTGCGAATACGAGAACTATTACAGAATTTCACGAATTGAATTCTACGAATGACAAGTAGAATTGCTGAACACATGATTCTGAAATTCCCATTCTCAGCACTACTTCTGACATATGTACTTACTGTATATTCAATAGTATTATTAAAAAGGTTGACTAAAGTTTCAGCTCACATCTTTTGTCCACTGTGTTGAAATATATAATACAGTAGTAATCATTAGTTATATGTCAATTCAATATTTTGAATACTTTTTTCAGTAAATATTCCCACTGTAAGCCAAAGCCAGGAATGAACTCGCCTTACAATTTTACGCCTCTGGGCTTATAGTAGTATGGGCTGGGGGGTTGTGCGGTGTGTAACTACATACTAATAAGAGACATGTCGCTTAACATATATGTGCAGACTACTTGACACTTACTACGGCCTTGCCTCGGACTTACTTTTGGAGTACTTGGCTCCGGTTGGCTCGTCGATTGATATGATCTTCAATGGATGTTGGCCCTAACCAGGAATTAAGCAAAAATTAGGGCCGAGGACTTCGAGGGTATGGCTACACGTCTGTATCTTTCCCACTGGGCTTTCTACCAAAGTAGATGCCTTTCCCTCCTTGCTCTGCACTAAACTTGTGATAACGATACTCGTCCATTCACCCAAAGTACTGATGAGTGGGTATAAATAAACCCCAGGGCTCGAAAAAAAAAGGGGCCCGTATAGTTGGTCGGCTCAGACTTGAGAGGAGAGGTGAAGATATTCGGCATGGGCCAATGTTGATTAGGCGCCTACTTGCTGATGTTGCTGTCGGGTGTGGTACCTCTCCTCGTCTCCGATCATAGGTTTGGGCAGGTCTGGCTAGCGTGAGTGCTGAGGGCATTGGTTGGATTTTACCACCTTAATCTGTTTTCCCCCTCGACTGGAATAAGGGATAGGATGGAAGGTGGTGGGACAAAACAAAGGGTAAGGTGGAAAATAAGGGGTCTGCAGGGTATCGTGATAAGAGGGTTAGAGGAGGTCCCAGATACTCTGTTACGCACTTTGCCTACAGTCACTCAAGTGTAAATATGAAGTCAGTACGGTACTTTCTTCCTTCGATTGGTAAGTAGGGTTCAGTATAATTGCCATGCTCTGTCTGTTGTCCCGGCAGATTGAGATGCAGTGGATTAAACAGAGGTTGGTGAAAAGAGGCGCGTGACTCCCTGGTTCCTCTTCCGTGTTGCTAGTGCAGGGAGCTAGGTATCCTGTGCATGTCACTACTGTTTAAACGACCAAGGCTCAGATGAAGGCAGTCTGCACGGCCACTACATCAGGCACCAAATGTGAAAGTGATGCAATCACTACCGGCCCTCACTGTCTTGGAGTGCTGACCTGTTTCCCTTTCAGTCTCCTTTACAGTTGGGTACCTCCTGGTATAATTGGCGTTTTTTTTCCACAAGACATCGACATCTGCCTTTTAAAATATACTTATACAGTATTTAATTTTAAAAACTGTTATTTTCACACTAGAGATAACCGAACAAATATTGCAAATGTTGACATATAGGGGTTATGAGTAAGTCAAAATTGGTCCAAAATTTCCCAAAATGTTCATTGCTAATATTTTCCCATAACAAGCTAATTTCTGGAAACCTCGAGAGGATATTTTAGAAAGGTTCTATTGTATAGGCGCTGCGTTGGGCCGGGAGTGCACAAGGGTATAGCCCAGGATGGCCATCCCCACTCCACCCAAGCGGCACGGCCAAGCTACACGTAAAAAGGGATGCCGTTGTGTGGATTCTCCAACCAGTTCTAAGTGTGCTCAGTAAAATAGGCTAGTGCGGGTAGTATCTGCCTTGGTTACGGGGGAAACACTCCCTCGCCTATCCTCCCTGTGAAGACTTCACTGACATCTGGTAGATTGCTTGAAAAACAAGACGTTATCAATGACGGGGTTAAATGGCTGCCATGACATGTGTCAAATTTGATGACCCTCTTGCATAAAAAAGCGAACCACAAAACTTAATGAAAAATATATTTCAAGGAATCAGCTTCACACTATTGTAAAGCAAGGTAAAGGAACAACTCTCACTAATGCTCACATACGTAGAGTAAAATTCCTTTAACATACACTCAAACCTGACTGACGTAACACAATTAATTGCGAACACCTCTCCTTCACAACTCGCTTTTGAGGAACCATAAAAAATTTGAGGGAAATTGGCTGAGAACTATGAATTATTGCACTTTTTGTTTGCAGCAAGTTGTGTTTGTCTTAGCGACTGCTGTATTGTACGTAGTGCATATCCAAAAATAGATACCACCCTATTAGGCTGTCAGTATTAACCAGTAACATTACCCACCCCTTCCCACTCAACTGGCTGAGTGTTCTTGCAAGTGATTACCAATTTGTAATGTACTTTTGTCTTTTCACTGTGATCTCACTTCCTTCTGTGAATATGCTACCTTCTCTCTTTGCTTGTGTTATTACGACTTGGCTTTGCGCACTACTTTTGGATTTCTCTTGGTTTTGATTACTTTTTGTTAACAATTTATTGCACTTAGATCTTTTTGGACTCAATTTGGTAACCTTCTTTAATTTGATATGAGACAGCAATAAATTATATACTAACATGAAGATGTGATTTTTTTTATAACCTGATAAGAATTTAAAACTACATCCCCTGATTATCTCGTAAAATTCAAATTGGCATTTACCACGAGTAGAGTACAGCCGGAAACTGCTGATATGACCCCTCAGGGTTTCTAGAATCTGATCATTAGGGAGAGATGGTCTTACCGGAGGGTTTGGGAAATTTAGGCCCAATTTTTACCCACTCTGTACCCTACATGTCAAAGTGTGCAATTTTTCACATGAAGTCCATGTTCTACCATTTATAGCACAAAAGTGACAAGTTCTTTAATCAAATATAAATTTATTTTAATAGGCATGTCTTCCATAAAAATACCCTAGAAGGCCATTTTGGACCACCCCTTGTTGGAAAAAGAGAAGCAATGCGATGAGTAACATTTACTGAGTGAGAAGTCCATTTTCATTGCATAACATGGAGTAATCCGACACTTTAGTACTGAAATGTTAACTTATTATTAGAAGTCTATTAGACAGGTCCCACAAGATATAAATGCCCAGTGCATGGCTACGCTCGCTTGGGTCATACGGAAGGGCGGACAACTTGCCACTCCCCTCCGTCAACTGGTCTACAACCAGCTATTATCATTCACTGAGAACTGTGTTCATGTTATTCTTTTACGTGCAACATTACCAGTCGTTTGTCTCTTCAGACATAGAGGTTGTCACTTCTCCTCAAACTCTTAGAATCACTTTCTCCACCCCTGGGCTACTGATCTCCTTCTGTGCAACATTCCTTCCTCTCCTATGCATCCACAGAGAGAAGATTTATTTTCCAGCTATACCATAAGCGGCTGAGGAATGAAAGGAAGTGGCACATCAGTATGTCATGTGACACGTGTATATACACCATCTCTTTTTTTGCTGCAACTACGTACCACGTGCACGCCACTTTCCCTACAAGTGATACAACCCTGAATAACAGCTACTCAAGCCAACATTACGTCTCCTAAAACAAGGTGGATGCCTCGAGACTGTAATGCACCCGAAGGAAGAATATATTAAATCGTCCCGCCATACAAAACCCGGTGAGATGGGAAAATACCAGTAAACCAAGCCAGCAAATCTGCATCCGAGGTCGTGCTGCCGATACAACCTGCATAACAACAAGACCGGGTTCCAGCCACCCCCTGCTGTAACTCCCCCTCCTCCTCCGGCGCTTCCTAGTGCTGGTTCTGCCCAGGCCGGCATTTCAACAGAGATTGCCCATCCAAGAAAGAGACAGCACCGAGGGAAGGGGGAACAACTGTGAAAGGCCACGCGACAAGATCCTGCAGACACCCGACAATGTGGAAAAGAAAGAGGCGGTTGGGAAAAAAGGGAACAGGGACACCACCACCAGTCACAACCGGCCCGAAGCAGACATTCTAACAATAAAGAGCGAATCCTACCCCCCGTGCACATGGCACAATCCAATAAGNACAACCGGCCCGAAGCAGACATTCTAACAATAAAGAGCGAATCCTACCCCCCGTGCACATGGCACAATCCAATAAGATCCTGTAAGTAGAGGGATCAATAACCCTAGAAATTTGCATAGTCAACTAGGTTACTAAGATGGAATTTCTAGCGGCCCCGCACTTAGGAGAAGACGTCATACTGGGGCAACCTTGGCTCCATCAACAAGAATGTATCATCAACTTAGGGCAATGCAGAATATACATCTGCGACAAGGAATGTATGACAATGAACTGGGATAGGAACCCAGAAGAACAAATACCACCACCTATAGCACCAGAGGCAATAAATCTCCAACTGGAAGAACCAAAGTTTCGACAACTGTATGAAATACTAACCAGTTATTCCCGCACCTTCAGAAATGGATGACCCCTACTTCAGACCCGGAATATCCAGCACGAGATTTGGCTTACCCAAGACAAGCCAATTTATTCCCACCCCTGTAGGGTGTCCGCGAAGAGGAGAGAAATTATCATGAACCAGGTCCAAGCCATAAAGGACGGGGGAATGGTAGAACCTTCAGATTCGCCCTACAATTTACAAGAGGTACCCGTGCCCAAGAAAGATGGAGAATTACGGTTCTGCGTTAACTACCAAGCTTTGAATTACATCACTCACCCTATCGTCCCGCCAGCTATCAATCTTACGCACACGCTGAGGGACAGGGGAGGCCAAAATCTTGTCAACCCTTGACATGCAAGCAGAATATTGGCAAATATCTGTGCACCCAGACAGCCGAAAATATATTATTCACCACACCTGAGGGAGAAACATTGCAATTTAAAGTGATGCCCTTCGACCTGAAGAACTCCCCACCTACTTCTCAACAACTAATGACAGCAGAAATACTCGTTGGCTATAGAGGCTAGTTTTTACTTTGCCTACTTAGATGATATAATCATCTATTCTAACTCATGGGAGGATCACTGTACTCACTCACGAGTACTGGAACACCTCGAGATCCACGGCCTAACCAGCAAGTTGTCGAAGAGCCACTTCATCAAATCCAATATTGACTACGTAGGACACGTGGTAACCCGGAAGGCAACTACCTGCAAACTGGAAGTATTCGAGCCATACTGGAAGCCGAAGACCCCACCAAGAAGAAACAGCTAAGGAGATTCTTGGGGCTATGCAACTGGCTGCCAAAATTCATTCCAGACATGGTGCAGTTGATGTCTCCGTNCAGCTAAGGAGATTCTTGGGGCTATGCAACTGGCTGCCAAAATTCATTCCAGACATGGTGCAGTTGATGTCTCCGTAAAACCCCGTATTGGAAAAGGAAGCTAGGTGGAAGTGGGGGGCCGAACAGCAGTCTGTCTTCCTAAACATACAAAACAGCTTCCTTAGCATTCTCATGCTACACCGCCACAAGAAGGCAGACCCTTAATACTACAGACTGACGCCGCCAGGACGGGCTGGAAGCCGCCCTGTTCCAGGAGAANCCACAAGAAGGCAGACCCTTAATACTACAGACTGACGCCGCCAGGACGGGCTGGAAGCCGCCCTGTTCCAGGAGAAAATTGAGCAAAAACCGCAAGTGATTGTGTATGCCAGAACCCGCATTAATGAGACAGAGAGAAAATATCACAGCAACGAGAAAGAATGCCTCACTGTGATAAGGGCCATGCGGAAATACTGCTACTACTTATAGAGGGCAGACCCTTTATCTTAAGGACCGAAAATAAGGCCCTCACCTGGTTACAAACATCCAAGGACACCAAAGGCAAGCTCGGCTGGTGTGCTATGTTTCTCACCGAGTTTCACATCAAGGTGGTACACTGTTCTGGATGCACGAATGACCTACCAAACGCCCTCTCCAGCCAACAAGGAACGAAGGAGGAGGAACAATGGCAGCGAATGACACCTCCCCCAGCTACCCGCCAAGCACGAAAGAGAGAATACGCCTCCAACTACTCCACGTCAGATGTCACCGTTTGGGTACTTACCAGCAACAGGACCCCAACATCCAGCTGCTACTACAAGGGCACCCGCAGAGGTACAAACTCATGGGTGAGATATTGTGTGCGAGAAATGGACACCAAAGAGCAGGTTGGAAGAGAGAGGTGCTGGCCACGCTCCGTGCCGATTTCTCCCAATACCACCACGACCATATCAGGCCGGCCACCTGGGTGTGAAGGAAACCCTGCGTGACATCGGGAACATTACACCTAGGATGGAATGAGCCGAGATGTCCGGCAGTACTAAATAGGCTGTGAAATGTGGTGCCACTATAAAACCTACACAGTACCAAAACAAATTGGATGTCTATGACACCCCCAGATCCCGTGGACACACCTAGCCGCAGACCTAATGGGGCTGTACCCAAGGAGCATTAAAGGCAACAGATACCTCCTGGTGGTGATGTACCAATTCTCAAAGTGGGTGGAAACCTTCCCTCTTCCCAGCCAAGAAGCACAAGGCATCGTCCGCAAGTTCGAGACCAAGATTTTTCCCCGTTGGGGATACCCACAGGCAATCTTGACAGACAATGGGTCTCAATTCACCGGTAAAGTGTGTCGGAAGGCTTGCAACCAATGGGAGATTGAGATCTGGACAACCCCGCCATACCAATCCCACGGCCACGGAGAGGCGCAACCAAAAGTTTAAGAAAAGTCTCAGACTCAGAGAGGGAGAGGACCACAGAAACTGGGATACCCACATCCCCGACATCCTATTTACCCTGCGGCGCAGGAACGAGGTGATTGACACCTCCCCCAGTCAGCTGATCATGGGACAGACAATAGACGCACAGGCGACTGGCTGTGAGAGCACGAATCAACCACCCTCCCACAACCCAAAACAGTCCAACTGGAAGCTCTAGCCCGCCAATGGCTAGCCCAGGAGGCCCAAGAGAAATATATCAATCAGAAGTACCCAAAACAGGAGTTAGGACTTTTGATGTGGGAGACAAAGTCCTCCTTAAGAATTACCCTCTTAGCCGCAGCCGTGACAAGTTTGGTGCCGGGCTAGCCCATACGTGGGATGGACCCTACACCATTGTCGGTAAACAAGAAAATGTCTACTTGACGGAAGATGAGAGAGGACGGGTGAGAAAAGCAACCAGGGGGCAGCTGAGACCTTGTCCTCCTGGAACTGAAAGACCCACCGAAGGACCCCCCCCCCCCC
>NQII01001406.1:209736-233078 GCA_002778355.1 Clitarchus hookeri
ACAGTTTGTGGCTCCATTTTTATGCTAATTTTGATGGTAATCTTTGTTCATATAATTTTAATTGGAACAAGATTACATTTTAGAATATTATTTTTACATCTCCGGTGTTGCATTTTAGTCAGATTTGTTGATCTGATTATATGCTCAATTTGACGGTAATGTGTACTGATGTCTGTTGTTTCGAGACCCTCCTGAACTGTTTAAATCAATTTACTACACCTCTACGAGATGGAAGAAAAATCACTTTCCCTTTCCCATCTTGCTGTTTAATGCAAATTTTTTAGCGTCCCAGTTTTATTATTTACGAAAGGCATTTAGTGACACCTTTGTGGCTATCCAAGCTAGGAACATTGGTTGAGTAGTATTGAATTGCAGGAAAAGTTTAAAAAAAAAAAAGTTATTGTATAAAGCTTTATTTGTAAAACTACACAAACTTATCACCTCGCCTGTTGTCCTAATAATATTGACATATGAAAAAAATTATCTGGACATGAACTAGTAATTAATATATTTGTTCACAGTTGTTCAGTCCAGTGTTTTATTATGCAGCCTCAGGGAAGGTAGCCTCTGGGTTAGGCAACTCTTGCGTGTAACGTAACAGAACGGTAGGCGTGCACGCGAGGGTAAACATTGGCAACCTTCATGAAAGGGGTGGACAATTGTGAGAGAGTGAATGGTGACTAATTTGAGATCTTTTCCTCTTCAGAGTTGTAAAGGGGTTAATAAGAGAATCTCAATGGTCAGCAACCATAATAAATGCAAACAACTTAGTTTTTTCAGCTTATTTCCCTCACATTTTTCAATTTTATGACCAAAGTTGTTTTCTCAAGATTTGCCTATACTAAACTTATAATGTAGCCTCAGTTCATAAAGATACACAGTTATTCTGACAAAGGCACCACATAGTTCAAGTGCTCCATCAGGTCTGACTCTAACAAGATCACAGCATTAGCAGAGTACGTGATGTTAAATGTTTCCTGCTCTACACCAGACCACAAAAATGTAATCAAAGTGTACAGAAAAACCAAGAAAAAGGAATCTTCAATTAATTTTGTTATTATTTTTCGAACAAATATTTTACCACACTGACGAATTTCTGTCAAGCTATTTATTCAACCGCAAATCTTTTCTGTGTTATTGCAGCCAAGACATAATGATACATAAGTTCATCAATTTGGCAAAATATTTGCTCACAAAGTTGGAAAAATCCATCATCACAGATTTCCCTTTCTTGGTTATTCTCCATTTGCTTTCAAAGACCTATGGACTTAGGTTAAGGTTGTTGGCATTAACTTAAATCCCACAAGAGTCACCTGTGCACCGGCTGCTTCTGGCTGGCCCACCTGCTGAACCACGACCTTGGGCTGGCTCGGCTTGGCCAAGGGAGGCGGAGGAGTGGCTGCCTCCGGCGGCGGTTGTGGTGGTGTTGGCAGCAGTGGTGGTGGCTCAGAGGGCTGCTGAGATGGGACTAACGATGGCGGGAGGCTGCCAGACACTGGTGGTTGTGGGGGCTGCACTGCAAGGTAGATCTTTGTTGGCCCCAGGACTCCTTGCTTCCCTGTTGTGGCTTGTGCTGTAAATAACCACACCAGCCTTTACAGCATGCCACGACATGTGGAACTTAACCCACTATGTTAGTACTGTAAATACCACATCTATGTAACATTTGCATTTACAATGCTTTTCACAAAAATCAAAAACGTGGAGTCTGTTGTGGAATTTCATAATTTAAAAAGACACCATCATATCTGCCTTGATACTTTAATTGCTATGGGATAACTTAACACAAAAACTAACCTACTACCGAATAAAACCCATTAACGGAAAAATATATTTCTGTACTGATATAAAACAATATGGACACGGACACTACCATGTAAATCTCAATAATTGAATACTATAAAACATAATGGGAGTGTCTGATTACCTAACTCCTACAGAACACGACTCAGTACCTTGAAATAAATAAGAGTAGTTTTAACATGTGTTAAAAAATTTCTAGCACATATAATCTACACAAGTGCAGTAATTTCGAGAGATACATAAGCTTAAGGTGTGCAGAATACTATATTAACTACTAGATCCCCTGTAATTTTCAAGTGTTATGTCTTGCTCAGATAAAACTGTGTGTAAAGATGCTTGGACATATTTTCACCATTTCGCAGAGGGATACCTACGTCAGTAGTCCCCATTTCCATTTCCACACTTGTCGTGTAACATATATTGTCACGTCATAGTAATTTTTGTACGATAAATCTTGTACTTTATAGAGACATCTAAAACTGCTCAAGAACATTCACTAGCATTTGAGTTTTACAAGATTTTTACATCACCCATATACAGCTTTTGTTAATTAAGTAGATAATAATATTGAAATTAAATCCAGTTCAGTTCAATATCTTTTGAACACAAATACACAACCCACCTACACAATACAAGTAAACATTTTATTATTGATAAAATGAAAATACTCATTGTGTATTTTTTTTCCTTCAGTGAAGTGGCAGAAAGAAACCTATTTGTTTGAGTTTCCTTGGCAATATGAAAATTACACAAATTTGCTTCCAATGCAGTTTCTTATTATTTAAAACAGTAACTATTTTTGGCATTCTTAACCAGTTTTGTGATGTAAGCACAAGCAGCTGACTACAATCACCAGCCTCCATCAATAGTAGCAAATGCTGTATTTGCTAGTTGTCAAGAACCTAACCACAAAGCACAGAAGATGAGTAAAGTCGGCAATATTTACAAATACAGCGCGGATGATTACTGCGTTATTATATTCCACCAAAAAATAATTGAACTGTTATATATACGTACTATTTACTTTTGTAATATCACCATCATTTTTGGTTAGAGATGTTCGTTTATAAATAAAATACACAAGCGTGACTATGCCCGTGAATGAGCGCCATAGCGATTTGGCTCGATATACACTGGAAACTCTACATCAAACACAAATGGTTCGAAAGTCTGCGCTCACAAAAAATTTTCTGAGGTCCTAACAAATTTCCAATGTAAATAATGCTAAAAAAGTAAGTTTATGTCGAACTTCAAAATTTAATTTTTAGTACCCCACCGATTGTTGTTATAAGTATACATAACACTCAGAAAAACTAAAACAATGGCAATTATGCATAGATGTGCAGGTTGTACATAATACAAGAAAGTTTTACAGCCCATCATTCCTATTCACTTGGCTTGCAAAAATCATGAAACTAGCATGTTGCTATCTACACTCTTACACGGTTAACATATTAACTACCAGCATCCACGTTTGGGGTGCTCACGTAATAACTTGGTAGTAAATTAAATTTATATTAATAATTTCAAATCTATTTCATTTTATTAATGTTAAAAAATCTGTTAATAGTAATGATATCAATATATAGAAAATAGTTCAGCGAATTGTGATACTCATTTAATGCTGAAAATAACTCAAACAATACTTCCGTAAAACTTGAGTTCAACTCAAGCTCAACTCGAAATTGTGAGCATCTCAAAAAATTACTGGAACTCAAATCAAATTCAAATACCTGTGATTCCAGACTCCGATGAGAGACGTATACAGAATACAAGCAGTAGTCAAAACATAGTATACGTAGAAAGGTGCACTGGTGAGAACTTGACCCCCACCTAACAAGCATTAATGGTGTTTAGCTGGCATCTGTGACCACGCGGCGGCTGGGAAGCCGGAGTAGTCTTCTTGACGGGGTTTGAACTGGGGGCAGGATGGGCTGTTTTGAGCAGCTCAATGATAGCCCATTGTGCACGTGGAGGTGTGGGGGAAGGTGCTGGTCTGGTTTGCGCGCAAATGGACGTGTAACTTAGTGCTAAATCTTGTAGTCAAACCACCCAATCAGAGGCTGAAGGCCATGTGACAGTGCCTGTTCTTTTGGATGGTGTGGGAAGTAGTGGCGAGAGAGCTTGTAAAGTCCACAGAAGGTTGTAGTGTAGGCTGCTGCCCCCCTCTGGCATGCAGCATCTTCAGGCTTTCACGTTTACACCTGGGCAGCATGCTGAGCTTCCCCTACCACCCCTCCAACCAGGGCCAACCACTACTTGGCTGCCTTATCACGTCCAGCCTTGTGGCGAGGCATTGAAGTTAGTAGAAAAGACAGGAGACGGTGAGTGTTCCTTGGAAGCGGGCACAACCTGAAGGAATCAGGTGTACGCAGGTGGGATAATCTGGTGGTCTGACTGCTGGCCTCCAGCAAGTGACTTGGGCAGCGGGAAGTCGCCGGCAGACCCAAGCACTTGACTGGAGGTAGCAACAGCAGGGTAGAAGCGACTGCTTCAGTGTTACGCAGGAAGGCGGGAAGTCGCCATAGATCTAGGTATCACGTAGTCTGAACTCCCTGTTCGGGACGGCTGTTGGTCCCTCTACAAGTGGAGTAGCTGAGAGGAAAGTCGCCGGCAGACCTAAGCAATCACAGAAAGGCGCGACAGTCGTGTGAGCCATCACTCCTAAGGGATGGGGCTCCCAGTAGACATGGACAGGATTTGGGTGTCGGCACATAACTGCTCTAGCAAAAGTGTTTACGGTTCGTTGGACGAAATAGGAAATAGCCAGAGGCAAGGTGCTGAAATAAAGCGTCTGAGAGTGGTAACTCAACCAGCTTGGTTTATGCCTGTTTATCGTCAGAACAACAAACACACATAACCCAGACTGTACCCTGACTAGGGCCTGAAGGGCCAATCTAAGATACCAATGAAGGTACAGTTCCAAGTAATGGTAGCTGCACAGGTGCAAGGGGAGAGGGTAACCTCAAACTTCATTTATGTGGTAACTTGGACTCGTTACAGCTATAGACGTAGCTAGCATGGTAGCTGTGAGGTGTGGCAGGCTTCGTCAGCTGCAAGGCAGCTGGTGATTAGAAAGCTGGCTGGAAACAAGAGGATGTTAGTGGCGTGAATGCACTGTCCGGCAGCAATTTGCCTAGCAACAAAATGACGTCGTCGGAACACGTACGGGCAAAGTGACATTCTGCAAAAGAGCTGTACGAGTCAGCCTCAAACTAGGGGCTGAAAACTCCTTATATAGGCGGAACACAAGGCTGGCGCAGGAATAGCGGTGTGGCAGAGAGGAGAGAAACGACGAGGCACTGAGAAGATGGCCGAAACAGGCAGCTCGCTTCCCTTATACTGCCAAGGCTGGAGGAGTAAGCAGTTTTATGTTGAGCAGGTTGTGAACTGACAGGAGATGGGGACTGCTCTTGTGACCCTGGGCAATGCACTCTGTGGCGTACGACGGTTACGTCTTTTAGGAGGGGGCCACGGCTGTGGCAAGACTAGAGCAGATTATGATAACGCTTGTGGCGTGTTAAACTGTAAAAAGGCCCGTTTTTGTACACTTAGCAAGAGGTGTAGTTTGTGTTTGAAAGTCTCAAAATACAACAGTAACACTGCCTGATAGGAACTCTGTGTACCAACTTGGTTATCGATCATTTGCTGCGGGACTTTTATTTGTTTCCATGCAATAAATAATTACAGATATCTTTCTTTATGTTGTCAATCAGGTCAATACAACAAGGAGAGAACTAGAGAACTGTTAACAGCTCATTGTCTTTCTGTACGAATCACGGTGCTTAGTTTACGACAACTACAGCTAATATAGGCTCTGTAACACTGAAGGGAAATGATTAGTGAACTATGTGGTCAGGACCACAGCCATAGGACATGTCTTCACACTTGCCTCCCTACTGACGTTCCAGAGTTGTCACTCATATTGACAGATGTAGTTCATGAAGTAGTCACATAGAGCTGTACCAAAATAAAGTGGTTTTGTATGGTTTGTACGAACAATACATGAACATAATATGTATGTACTTTTTACCACCATTTTAATAACATGGCCACAGAATACTGTATTTCATCGCATAATCGTAGCATATTTTATGCCAAATTTAGTGAAAAAATATCTTAGGTGCGATGATTGTTCAAGGTAAAATACAATTGCAAATAATTTTTTACCAACACTACACATTATTCATTTTTAAAATATTTTAATTTATATATTTTTCAAAAGCAATACCAATAAGTTTGTAACAAAACTTTACCAAATAAAAACTGCAGTTCTCTGTTCATACTTCCACTTGGGTATTTACTGTATTCACCTGAATATAAGAATATATTTTGTTCCAAATTTCACTTTCAAAAATTTAGGGATTGTCTTATTTTCGCATCACAAAAATTTTTGGTTAATATTTATGCATACATAATAGTAATACTGTTTAGTTCATGGTTTCCAGAGAAATATTCTAATCTTTCAAAAAACACAAGTTTGGTTTAAAAAAAAATTAAAAAAAAAAAAAAAAACCCCACCACCACCACCACCCCACACAATCACAACAAAAAGTGACGATAACTTCAATTTTAGTCTAAATTTTCAACCAATAGTCACTGTTACTGGTCTTTAATCCAGGCGCACAGATATTTCTAATAATTGCAAAACCACCTGACAAAACTATCACTAAAATATTGGTATAAGTATTAAATATGCATAAATGGGTCATTACATTACATTACATTACATTAAGGACAGTCATGTTTGGTTAGGTTGCGTTTACCAAAGATACGATTGCAACATGGTGGTAAACTAAACATCTTGTGGTTTAGAGCAGCTACGTGGTCACCAAAATGGCATCATGTCTGTGAACGTGAGTGATCAAAGTTGTTTGATGACCAACTTTGGCGCTGACGTTCAACATTCCCAGAGTGAATCCGTCTGGGGTTGCGAGTATGAGATAGTAGCTGTATCTATGACTTCTAATTTATTTTTCCATAGTTGTTTGCTCCTGGTCAAAGCCGTTTTCCCGTTTTGTATCAAAAATATTGGTAAATGAGCACATGTTAATTAATTATGAGCAACCACATTAAAAAAAAAAAAGTTAATCAGCATTGCAACTAAGAAAATTTGAACATCGTAGTTATGATGCGAATTTTAAACTAATGGTGGTTCATATGGAAAAATGCATAACAATTGTGCTGCAGCCATGCATTTTTCCGTTACCGAAGCAAATGTTTGTGAGGATCATTCTACTGGGGAGTTTGATTCAAGTGATAAATAATTGACACAGTAGTTTTTTTTAATACAGTAGAGCATCGATTATCCGAATATCGAGCAACTGAAACATCGGTTAACCGAAAGCCTACCGTCCTGCGAGGCCCATGCTCGCATTTTCCCGCGCCATATAAGATTTTTATTCCCGCACATCTCCCGCGCCAGCAGTGTGAGTCTTCGCTTGCGACAGATCGTGTTGGTAGTTGTGCCGCTCACAATGGTGCCTAAACGTAAGCGCATTGTTCTCAGTGTTTCCGATAAACTTAAAATAATAACCCAGTTGAAGAATGGTGCTAGTGGATCAAGCTTAGCGCGGGAATATGGAGTTGGAAATGCAACAATATCAGACATTAAGAAGTAAAGCGATGCCATTACAAAATTTGCAAGTGTACTTGACAGTGAAAATGGAAGCTCGCAGAGAAAAATGATGAAAATGGCAGAAAACCAAGATTTAGACACTGCAGTTTGCACATGGTTCATGCAGGTACATAGCCAAGGACAACCAGTAAGTGGTCCTTTGATTTGTGAAAAAGCTAAGGAAATTAATAAAATACTAGGGGGTAACGCTGATTTTAAAGCAACTACTGGCTATCAAATATTGACGGACGATGAAATCATTGACAGTGTCGCAGACGATCAAGACCCTTGCGACGATGAAGAAGAGCCTAGTGGCAACGACTGTGCTGAAAAAGGACTATCCAATGACGAAGCTTCTCAATGCCTTGAGACAGCAATGAAGTGGTTAGAACAAGAAGAATGTGATTCCATCCAAATGCTCTCTTTAAAATGTTTACAAGATTTAGAGGAAAAAAAAAACGAGTCTCACATCTAAAGCAAATGAAAATTTTGGACTTCTTTTCCTGAACTGTAAGCCTAACTTTAGTCAGTTCTGTGTTATGTATTTGTAATATACATATGTATATGCTATAAAAAATATATATGTGCAGTTATACTTGATGTTTTGTATTTTTTTGCCTCTTTTTTTCTTATATTCATGGCTTTTTCCCTAGTTGAGATGAGAGAGAACACACGTTTTTATTCAATTATCAATCTTTNTTTTTTCTTATATTCATGGCTTTTTCCCTAGTTGAGATGAGAGAGAACACACGTTTTTATTCAATTATCAATCTTTACGTCATAGGCTGTTGTGACACTACAATATGATATTATCAATTGTAAAACTTACCTTTGATTCAACCATTACTAATATAGGTGAGATGTAAAATATAATTTAATTTCTTCGATTTTATAAAAAAAATGAATTGTAAATTTTATAAAAACTTATAGTTAATGTATATTGAATTATTTTAGCCTGGTGAGGACCCGAGTTAGGGTCGAAGTAGCCATAAAAATAGAAAATTGTTGCAAAACACGTATTCTCTGTCAACTCAACAAGGAAAAACGGCCTGGATATATGTACATACTGCATATACAGTTTTGTTATCCGAAAAATCAGTTATCCAAACACCCCCCATCCCCAATTGTTTCGGATAATCAATGCTCTAATGTGCTATGTGCTGCATTCTTTTCTCTTTCCTCTACATAGGTTTGATGACTGGTAAGCTTTTACCTATTTTACTTAAATTTAAAATTATTTTCATGGGATATTTGACTTACGAATTTTTTTATAATCATGGCCTGTCAATAAGTATTTGTGGCAAAATTAAATTTTTCCCATTAGCAAAGGGCAAATGTAGAGGGTCGTCTTACATTTGTGTGAATACGGTACATTCGCGCCATCCAATAGACACACGACGGCCATCTTGCAGCTCTAAAATTAAAGGAAACAAACAGTCTTAGGGCACGCAACGATTGTAGTAATTATCTTTGCCTGCCAAGATTGTTAATAACATTGCAATAACACTTGCCAGATTTGATTGACTGAGTCACTCATAACATTTTGTAAGACACTACAACCATTGTTTCTCAATTCTTCTGTGTACGTAAGAACTTCTCCATCAATCATAGGAGATTTACCATTTTTCGGACTACAAAAGGCACGCCTAGCTTGACTTGTGCTGCTTAATTTCTCTTTCATTTTCCGCCAGTCGTGCACTAGTTTTTCACTTACAGAAAATGTCCTTTCAACCGCTCAATTTCAGTGTTCTTCTGCAAAAACAATCACCTTTAACTTAAGTCCTGCCATGTAGTTATTGTATTTACCCATTGTGCACACACAAGATTACCCACGAACAACTTCCCCAACTGATTTAACAAAAATGCGTCACTAACGTGCTGCACGTACTGAACAAACTGCTACTGATTGTGCAGGCGAAAACACTGTTTACGACATGCGCTGATTTGGTAGAGACCCCTGAAAATGGTGAATAAAACTCACCAATATCTGTGAAAAAAATTCCTGAAAGTGGTGAATAAAATACAACATTGTGGTACAAAAAATTATTTTGAAAATTTACACTACATATACAATATTTATCACGCACAAAACAATCTAAATGTCTTAGTAACAAGAACAGTTAATATTTAAGAATCAGTGG
Source organism: Clitarchus hookeri (assembly GCA_002778355.1). Taxonomy (NCBI): domain Eukaryota; kingdom Metazoa; phylum Arthropoda; class Insecta; order Phasmatodea; family Phasmatidae; genus Clitarchus; species Clitarchus hookeri. The sequence goes on from NQII01001406.1 coordinate 219,298, forward strand.
ATAAAAAATAACCCGGCTATATTTCAAAATTAATTTAAAAACTCTCAAAATGTACAATAGATATATATGAAAATTACCTAAAATCTCAATGACTTAATAACAAATTCTACTTTGTATTAAATGGTAGTAATAAAGGTAATAAAATAACTGTTACATAGTACGTAATGTGCACTACATTTCACAAACATTTCTTTGAATAAGCACACTATTCAGTCTTCTTATTAATGATAAATCACTTCTCACTAACAGTATCAGCAGCAAGTTTACTACCAAAATACTGTTAAAAAGAATTGCAAGGTTTTGTGGAGTTAACTTGGTTCTCAGATCTGAAAAAATGTGGCTATATGCAGAAAATGCTCTTTCACTATCAGCATTGGAAGATGGCATCCATAATGCTGACACAGATTGTTTCACAAAGTTTGAGTGTTGTTCATGTAAGCCTAACAAAACCTTGACATCAATTGGCTTCATTTCGCTCAACAGTTCCAACACTTGACTCTGGAATGCCAAGTAGCCTTCAATGAATTTATGTTGAAACAGTTTGGTGAGAAGAGGAACTTTCTTTGCATTTGCATACAATAAGTCATCTACCGTGTTGTTCACCATATATTTAGGATGAAAGAGTTTCCCAATGTTAAAAACACAGTATTTTCCTGCATCACAGTTCATCAAAATGTGCATCACACGCACATAGTTTTCCAGGATTTTTACTAATCGATTGGCANCACAGTTCATCAAAATGTGCATCACACGCACATAGTTTTCCAGGATTTTTACTAATCGATTGGCAGCAACAGCACATGTGACGGACAACAGGAGAAACACAATACAGTGAAACCTCGCTGTTGAGTTCCCGTTTATGTCGATTTCCCATATCAGTCGATTTTTTTTAGATGGTCGCAACAAATATCCTATATAACCATTGTTAAAAAAAAACTTGCATGCTTCGACCCTTAAATCATTAATTTACCCACNATGCTTCGACCCTTAAATCATTAATTTACCCACATCCATTGATCAGATATTCTGTCCGAAAACCAAAATATATTCGGAACAATTGTTTATCTGTGAAATAACTATCTTAAAACTGGTACTACCAAAATTCAGTGGCGCCAAGAGCAGGTAAACAGACATGCCCTAACCTCAAATGCTAGTTTACACAACTAGATGTCGTGAAATCGTGAAACGTTGCAATTGTTGACAACTACATAATTTATTTTTGATGATTCAATCACTATTTGTTTTGAATTACTCATGTCGAGAAACATGTAACACATAATAATTGCAGGCATTTCATTGTTTCAAGTCAGCACACAAAAATTTGCACAAATAAAACACGTATGTATAATGGATGTGGTGCGGACCAGAACCAAACATTAATAACAGACGGAACGGATTTGAACTTTACTCAGGTTCCACAGAGGAAACTTAATAATTTTTAGGTCAGTACGGTGAATAACCATGTAAATTACAAGCATTAAAGTGGCACAGAACGTTTTCATGGACTAATTCTGTTAAGATAAAATTACGCTAGCAACTTTTTTTAAGAATGCAGCGATATCAATTGTCACACAAGATGGCGAGTGTTGTCAACTTAGAAGACTTTCTGTTTAATTTGGCGAAATTTAAAAACATTTAGCGGACAAATATACATTTTAGCAGGTAACAGAATTTTTAACTGAGTAAAATATAATTTCAAAAAATCAGAATTTTACATGTCAAACTGAAAAAATGGTGTTAAATTTGCCTCCAAAATAGAGTAAAAAAATAATAAATAAAATGCAGCATTACTCTGATGAAACTACGTACTTTATTACTGTACTTTAAATTTAAATTTAATTTTTAGCACGTTTCTATTTTATATCATTGTTTTTAATAAATTTTATTTGATTTTTGCTACTTTTTCTACATTCTGCAGAAATTTAGTGAATTTTAAGTAAACATTCGATGACTATTAGCAACGACAGTGCGTGTGACGGGCAACAGGAGAAACACCATTTAATAAGATAATGTTCGTTTACTACCGACATCGATAGTGGTGCGACGTATCTTTGATGTTGTGGAAATAAAAATTTTAAGGTTATGTCAGGAATGCAATTGTGGAAATTTTTATTTACACGTCCAGTTTTATAAGTAGTAGTTTTGTTATTTCACATTTTTTTATTTGTTTGTGTGTATAAAGCACGCATTGTGACAGAAAATTGGAGTTATTGCGTTATTCACAACGTAAGTAATTAAATAAAAACTGCATTCAGTTGGTGAAAAATTTGTAGCAAAATCTTGTTAAATCAGTATTAATTATGCTTTAAGAATATTATATGTATTTCTTATAACGATTTTCGTCAATCCGCCTGAATTTTAGTAACATTAGTAGCGCAGGCAGATAAAATCTTTTATTTTCGCTACTTAAATGTACAATTTCATGATAAATTTCACGTATTTAAAATTTTTTGTTGCAAAACAAAAAATATGTGTAATTTCACGGTATTTCGCTCTACACCATTTTCAGGGGTCCCTACTGATTGGACAATCCGTTGCCAAGGTCACACAAGGACGACGTTTCTGTCCACTTCTATGCAAGATACGCACTGGAAATGTAAACACCATATTGCAGTAACGATTAAACAATTAATTTTTTCTTAGGTGTTTTCTTAACTGAAAAATTAGATGCGACAATTATACGATAGCAATTATTATGCAATAAAAAATGGTGTGTATATATATATATATATATATATATATATATATTCCTTGCATACCCTAAGGTAGACTTACAGGGCAAACAATTACATCCATTCTGTTGTTTAAAATGTACTTACTCTTAATTAGTAATTTCCTTAAGCTTACAAAATTACATTAATGTAACTTGTTAAACACAAAGAGTTCAAAGATATCCTCAACTAATTTAAATAGACATTTTGAAAATAAATACAGTATTACCTCTATACTTAAATGTAAAATTAACACTATTTTGATAACACGCTGTGGCTATTTCATGAACTTAATCAACCAAAATGGGAGGCAACTATGTCAGTGTTAAGAGTGTGGTCAGAAATGCGGACGGTTCTTTCCCACAAAATGAGAACCAGCAGGACAGCTGGCAGAGCACGGCACAAAGAACACTCGCTTACCTTTCAGCAACTGCTGCTTGACCTGCTGCTGAACGACTGCCAACTGCTGCTGGGTGAACTCTGCCCCCTGCAAGCCCTGTAGTACGATCCTGGGGCCCTGTGCGGTCTGGATCACCTGCGCTGTCACGCACTTGATCACCGTGCCTGGCGGCTGGCCTGCCAGCAGCGCCTGCTCCATGGCCATTGGGTCCGGCTCTGCTTGTGAAGGCTGTGGTTGTGACTGCTGCGGTTGTGGTTGTGGTGGAGGTGGCTGGGGCTGCAGTGCTGGGTTGGTCTGAAGGTGAGTCACTGGGGCAGGCTGCCAAAACAACTCTCCTCACTACTGTGCCAGAGCACAAATATTTTATACAATAAACTTAACTATCCACATTCACTCAAATGAAACTACAAATAAACCCTCAAGAAAGGATGCAAAGATGAAAGTTTCTAAAAAGTTTTTTCTCATAAACAAATACTTACTGTGGTAATTATCCAGAATAGAGCCTTTTCCAAAAAAAAACGGGCTGTAAGTGGTATATACGGTTATTACTAATCACACTTAATAGGAATTTTACTTGGGCTTTAGGTAATTTGATGTATATAACAAGAAATATGATGTTGAGGGAGGCTATGAAGGCCTGGGTGTTTATGCGGTAAAACACACAAAATTAATGTCAAATACAGTACATTTTTTTCAGGTCCTTGAGTTGTGATGCGAGGAAGCCTCTAAAAAATAAACATTTAGCAAAATGTTAAGTCACAGGGTATGTTTTTGCCGACGCGCTAATGTTATACTGCTATAAACGAGGTAATCAAGTACTGTCGGAATATAATTTAATTCTGATGAATTTTTTAATGCTTTCCTTTGTGATATTCAACAGATGAGTGTACTACGTAACATGTAAGTAGTAGAAAACACAAATATACAGTATATCATACACAAAAAGGGACCCCAGTGTTGTTTAATTGTAGTTGATGTACATCGCCAGGATACAAATGTTCAATAACACACAGACAGGAAATTAATGTGCAACAATTTTGGTATTCCAGTTTCATTTTTACCTATTTCATATCACAGTGTACCATGTGAATTTGACCAGGTGAATGCTTGTGATTTACAAGTGCTATTACCCGTGTTTCGTTGCGATTATTTTCATATAACATGCACCAGAAAGCGCATAAAGCACAGGTAATGCTTGGCACATGACTTGTCCTAATGTTTCAGATAACATGTTAATTGAAAAGTCTCTCTCACCAACACCAGTTATTAGTTACACTTCCTTCACTCCTAATGCTGAACCTTACCCAGTGAAATAGAATCAGAAAACAGATTCCGAGCGCCTCTCATCGCAAAGTTAGATCAAAGAGTAACGCCGTAAACAGTTTTTGTTCATTTATTGAAGAAGTCATTGCATTTAGTGTGATTACGTCTGCCTAGATCCGGAAATCCCCTGTTAGCCATGAAAGAACGTGAACTGTTGTGTCTCTACAATAATAAAAAAGAAATAAGAAACCTTTGGCTTCCTAATGTTTTATTTATTTATTTATTGTGGCTGCAAAAAAAAAATGTTAACATTTATTTATGTTTTACGTTTGGCAATTTTTTTAAATATTTATTTGTCTTTTTAAATTTTTATAAATGTGAGACACTTTCTTAGTTATTACTGAAGGCAGGTAGTTATAAAGCGTAGACAGTGTAGAAAAGCATAAAATTTTACATTGTTATTGATTTGGCAACAATACATAGCCTCTCTTTTTCACCTGTTGTTATGTTCGAGATTTCACATAATGAGAACAGTCGTTATAATGTACACAAATGCAAATAATATTTTTAAAAAGCACATAACCTTAATTACATTCGCAAAATATTCTCTCTATAATAAACTACAAATATGTTAATTAATATCAATGCTTTTGAAGTAATTTGTTATAATGCACAGAACCTCATTCCTGTTAACACTTCAAACATCTTCTTCGACATACTGACTGTACAAAAACATTTAAAATTAATTTATTATTGTGTATATACATTACGTTTTGTATCACTACTGTCAATTGTCTGTAGTTAGATCTAGGCGCCAGTTTACATAGCTGTGTTTTGTATGTATTTTAATGTTCAGGAGTAGTGGCACTACCTTAAAGAGATGATGAATCTTTTCAAGGGGCACACAAATATAACACACTCTCAGTGCCTGAGGAATGATGTAGGCATGTTTGTAGATGACAGGAAAAGGGCTGAGATGAGATTGTGGCCTGCCTTCTGCACTGGATACACACATGTCTCTGGGAAGTTGGACAGTTGGCTGCCTTTCACAGTTGTTTTGCATCTATACGCCATCTTAACAATTAAACAAACCTGAATGACTGTATTCGTTTGTGGAGCTGTCACAGCAACAGTCTGCTGCACAGTTTTCATGGTCGGAGTGACCATCACAGTTGAAGTTGGCGCATTTATGCCATTGCTGGCGACAACTGGCCTTATCTGCTTCACCGGCACCTGAAAATCACACACATGTAATTCGTCAACACACTTTAAATGTACATAGAAGCAAGAACCTACTGGTGTTTCAACAACAATCAACCACATCTCGTCACCAGTGTGAAATGTTGCAAGTTTAATTCCTCCATTTCCCTATCTAATATGAATAGATAACCTCTCATCAGAAAATTAAATACACTTACAAACAAAAATTACTTCATGTGTTTACACAAACATAATTCTCAAAAGAGCAAGTGAGTGAAGAGATTTGGGCAGCTCTTAACAGCGAGGTCTTAAGAGTGAAGAGAGGTGAGGAGCAGCACCGGAATGAAAGGGTGGGGGAAACGGGAGCTCCCCGAGAAAACCCGTCAACCAGTGGCGTTGTCCACCACAATTCCCACGTGCGAAAATCCGGGAGCGACCCCGCCGGGAATCACACCCGGTTGACCTAGATGGGAGACAAGTATTCTAACCACTACACCACCATGGCCAAAAAACTAAAAAGAAAATAAGCATGACAATACATAAACAAGAGGGTCAGATTCATCTGTGTTTCAGCACATTTACATACTGTGAGCAAAAATTTTTATTAATGTGCTGAGATTACATCACATTATTAATTAATATTCAAAAATAATCATCAGATGCACTAAACATAATGGCAAAAACAGTATTCCAAGAAATTTTTTTCAAAACAATTAACATTTAATGTTTGTATTATCAGATAATGTCACCGACTGAAGAAACGATCAACAGACCCTAAAATGAAAGAGTAACTTTATACACCAAAGATATTTATTTGTACCCCAAATTATTTTTAACAATTACGAGGGTTATTCAAAAAGTAAGGTCCGATTTCTTACAAAACATAAACCATCACATATTTTTTCAAAAAACTTTTTTTATTTGATTCCTTACATGTTTCTCTATTTTTCTACATAGTTTCCATATTTGTTTAAACATTTGTCATAACGTTCTACAAGCTTTTGTATGCCTAAGTCATAGACGTCTGCCGCCTGTGAGGATAACCAGTCTGTAACTGCTTCTTTCACGTCTCGTTCCCTGTGACAATCTTCTCAAAAAATTGATCACCTTCCTTATGATATTGGTCCAAAAAATCAAGAGCACAAGCCATTCTTTTCATTTTGTGTTCCTCAGTAAGCAGCCTGGGAACCCAATGTGCGCACAATTTGTGAAATTGCAAATTTTCAGAGACAATTTTATGCAAAGTTGTTCTACCCACATTCGGAAATTCCAATGCTAAAGTTGGAATTGTGAATCGTAGGTCTTCACGAATCTTTTTGTCCACGGCTTTGACCAAATCTTCTGTGATCACCGATGGTCGACCTGATCGCGGTTCATCATGGACATTTTCCCGTCCGTCCTCGAAAGCTCTCACCCAGTTACGCACTCTGCTGTCACTCATCGCATTGGGACCATACACTTGACTTATCTGTCGATGAACTTCTGCTGCTGAAACGTTCCTTGCTGTCAAAAACCGAATCAATGACCGTATTTCACAGTCGGCGGGCTGATAAATTGTTTTAAACATTTTGAACTGACACTGTAAACAGCATACTGCAACAATACCAATGCAAATGGCGTTGTTTGACGAGCAAGGCATTCAGGGAGTCGGTGCGCATGCGCGTTACAATGTTCGCGCGACATTCGATTAGGTACAGCGATTCGGACCTTACTTTCCGAATAACCCTCGTATATACATATGTATGTAATTTTTTTTAATAAATTTTAGTAGCTACATACACACTATCCGTGACTAGACAGTTGGTTTATTAGTAAAAATTGTGTACCCAAACAATTACACACTGACTTAGCAACTATTTAGTAATTTTCAAACTGAAGCCTAATAAATTAATTTAATTGTGGAATAAATTTTTTTTTTTAACACATAAAGTTTTAGAAACTAAATTTTTATTTTTAAAATTTAATGTAGACTTGTTTCCCTATTCTAAATTTTCACAAAAAGATACTCAATATTTATGTAGTTGGTTCTATAACAATAAAAAATTACTACATTCATATTTTAATGATAGATAAACACTTACTGTAACTCTAATGCATAATGTATGGGTATTACAGCTCCTCCAACATAAAAACAGTCTAACTTAAAAGTAAAAATGCAAATTTCACTTTTAACCAGGTAACATGAAAGTGATTCCTACATACCGGTTTATTCTTTGCTTCAGGTATGTATTTAACACTTAAAATCTTTTGCTGTATTAAACACGCCCCAAAAAGAAACTGACTATAACCAAACATCATTATATTTGTGTTTAAGTATGAGCACAGCATACCTTTGTATTTGTATGTTTTATTTTATGGAGCAACTGTACTGAAACTCCACAAAATAGGTAAATTTTTTTATCAGTTTTTTGTATTGTAACTATCAGTATTTTTACATTGCACAATCATTCACGTAAGATGACTATGGAACATTGTAATGATAAAGGTGCTCATATTTCTGAGCCACATAAGGGTTGTGAAGCTGAACTGTTGGTGAAGTTAAGTCGTAAAGAATTGATACAGCAGGCGAACAGACCTGTACAGAGGACGTCTGGGGTAGGGCAGCGGAAGTCTTGATAAGCAGGCTACCGGTGGAGGTAGCAAGTGGAGGAACGGCAGTAGTGCCCAGAAGGGGAGCCCCTGCGATGGAGGTGCGTATGAGCACCTGCTGGCCCCCGATGGTTGCCAACTGAGCCTTGCCACTTGCCAGCTGGGCCGCCAGGCTGCCACTGCTCACCACCAGCTGTCCGGCACTCAGCAGTCCGCTTGCTGTCATCACCTGCACACTCTCCTGCTAGTACTCCCACTATCCTCGCTGTCCTTGCAGACATGCCAACAACTAACACAGTACTACATACACACATTTAACAGCAAGTAACTCAATCCCACAAGTTACAATTGGGAATAGTGGCAAGTACTTCTCTCAACACAATATTAGAAACAAGAATTGAAATTAGTTACAATTTTTATTGCTACTACATTATTTAAACAATCAGAAGCCCTGAATGATCCACTATATCATCAAATAAGAAACTTGGTTGTGAAACCACCAATCTGTGTATTGACATGATATTCACTGCAATTATTTTCCTTTCTTTATTTTCTGGAGCATCACAATTATGAATCTCCATTTAGTAATTTAAAATGAGATACTGTTGTCACATTTGCATGGTCAACTTTTTATGTAAGTCTTGTTTGAGTCACACTGTGTTTTGCAAAAAACAGAAGTGAATAGTTTATCTTTGGCTATAAAGTTATTGCCATAATTTTTTGTTGTGTTTGTTGGAGCATACTGGTAGTGATGTGTCACAGTTGCACTTATATCACATGCAACCTGTGTTGGAAGAAGAGACAGTCGAGAACAAGGTAGTGCGAGGCGAACTTGTCGGTTAAGGTGGGTACAAACATTTTATGGTCGTCTGGTCTGGAATATTATTTGTGTTATGGATGTTGAATTGTGTGTAACGAGCAGTAACGTCTATCTCCAGTAACTGTAATATACACCAGTAATGGTAATATATGCCAATAACGGTACACCTACAAGCACCATGTAACAGTAATCTACACCAGTAACGAAAAAGATAACAGGATGGTGATGGACCAGGGTTAAGAGGTAATAGTGAGGGTTGCATCCCTCAAAATAGACAGTCTACTCAACTGGTGTCAAAGAAGTGTTTGTTACCTTTTGATTAAAAACAACCTTTGTCCAAACTTGAAAGTTACAACAGTTTTAGTTACTAATATATGTATATGTGTGATGTGTGTGCGTAACAACATTCTTACAGCAGTACGAAAATTACTATTTTTGGTGAACGGGATGTTAGAGCCTACCAGTCACGTGTTGTTGCACTTACATATAACTTGTATTAAAAAAAAAAAGCAATACAGTCAAAGGCCAAGAAGGCGTAAGGCGAACTCGTCAGTTAACGTGGGTGCAAACAGCATTGGTACATAAGTGTATTAATGTATGAAATTATATATGTGTGTGGGCATGCTTGCATGTTCATGTGCATTTGTGTAATTTTTTCCTTGTTTTAATTTTATGTTAGATTTCATTTGTAGAAAACATATTTTTTAAATTATTAATGTGATCATGACTGTTTGATCTGCATAAAATATCCATACTCATCATTTCTTCAGATCCGTTGTGGTGGTCTGCTGCTCAAGTCATGCGAGTCATAGTAACCATACAGATATTTCTCCACTACTTGAGAGTGAAACATGAACTCTGATTGAGAATGGACCTATGAGCATGCCTGGAGAACTAGGAACACTGCCTTGGTGGTAGTCGTTGTCATGAACCTCACCCTTTTTAGGAGATTTTGCATGTACACCACCAAGCAGAAATTGCCAGCTCTCAAGCGGAAATAGCAGCCTATCTTTCTTTGGGTGCGAAGGCCAACAAGGATAATGCAATGGAATGAAGTGGATGCAACAGAACAAGGCAACAAATAAGAACAAACCTCCAAAAAATCAGTGAAAGTGTGTTTTTTGTAATTCACATACAATTTGGCCATACAACCAACGATTGAGATATGGTCACAAGCACACACACCCAGACCCAGACGCCGTATTAATTTATTTAGCATATTGCACAAGCATATTGTGACATCGGTACATTAGGACTTATATTGGTAATCATATAAAGGAATTACAACAAATCATATAATAAGTACATTGTAATGATGCAGTATGCTTAATTTTTCGGGACATTCGGGACACGGGTGTAAAATTCTTTCGTGCGTATTTAGCTTTGGAAAGCTTTGTAATATTTTGTCAGGTTTCAAGTTAAAGCCGCAGTGGTTCGTTTCCCGTGTTTGTTTGTCGAGCAGACGTGGGCTTTTGAAGGTTATCTAAAGTTGTTGTTTTGGTTATGCGGGTACAATAACATGTTGTGAGCGCGGGACACAGCATAGTTTTGGATGACGCTACTGGCAGATGCCGGAGGCCATGCGCTTATCTTAGGAAAAGGGGGAGATAGGCCTGCCTAATATATACTGGTGGTGCCTATCGCCTAAGGAGAAAGTCACCAACCGTCGAAGAAGAAGCGTCGGGCGTGAGAAGACGCACCAGTCCGAAAGGGGGGGGGTCGTTAGGGTGCCAGGAGGGAACGAACATCCCTCCTGCCTTCGTAACTTAGTCTTGCGATGCAAGTTTGAGACATTAATAAACCGTAAACTACTGTGGCGCTGTTTTCTGCACTGGTATAACTGATTGTGAAAGTTCGTACTCTGTAAACTGGAAAGTCGTCTGTGCACTGTGAAACTTCAATGATAAATAAAGTATAAAGCAAACTAATCTGGAACTTCTTCTTTTAAATTAATCGGCGTCACCTGGTACTGAGTCTCGTATTCTACCTATGAGCAAGCCGTGGCAACGTAAACATTCGGCTGGGTAATACTTCCGCAATATTACAAGATGGCGCCCAACTGTGCGGCTGCATTATTATAAATACGGTAGTAAATAAGACGGAACATTACAATATGGCGGCCCAACTAAGGGGCTCAATATTAGAAATAACGAGTTAACGAGCGCGCGGCCCGCAACATTACAACATGTTACATGCAAATATCTAGGTTATTAATGTATTTCACCAGAGGAAATCATCAGGGTTCCCTTTATAGACAGACAATGCACATTCCTGGGTAATGTGACAAATAGTTTGCTTATCAGCATTACAGTCACATTGCAGGGACAATTTTTCTCCCAATCTGTAGAGCAAGTCATTGCCTCTACCGTGCTCTGTACGAATTCTAAGAGTTGCCTAAGTTTTTCGGGGCGATTCAAACCCTGGAGGATTTTCCTTTATGCAAAGAATTGGCAGTGTTGAGCTTGTGATTTTTTCTGCCCATTGTTGTGTCCATGCTCCCAAGAGGTTGAATTTGTCGCTAAGTAGGTGTTGTGCGCTTCTGAACAGCGGGTGTCTTGAGCGAAGCCTTAATGTATATATCTGCAAGGTATTCATGTATAGGTGAGCTCTTGTTTTGGAAGACTTTCTTAAATTATTTAATTACGGTGTTTGATCTACATAGGTAAAGAGGTGCAACGTGGCTTAGAGCAGGGAGCCAGTACACGTGAGTTGATATTATTGTCCCTGATATTATCTTCATTGGGTTGTTCAGTTGTGCATCAATAATTTTAACACGAGTGCTATTCAACCAAACCACAGCGTAGTACTTGGTGACAGTCAACTAGTCTCGCAGTCAAACAACGTAGAGAAGAAGCTACAGAGCCCCACGTGGTACCACAAAGCTTTTGCATGATGTTATTCCTGGTTTTTAATTTAGCAGCAACTTTTGAACTATGCTGTTTGAAAAATAGTGTCGCGTCAAGGGTGACTCCCAAGAATTTCCCGGATTTACTATGCGCTAAGAAGTTGTTTTCAAAGTAAATCTGCAGCTCTTTGTTAGCCATCTTGTTGTTTGAATGGAAGCATGAAGCCTCTGTCTTGCTTACATTTATCTGGAGCTTCCATTTACGGCAGTTAGGTCAGTTGTTAGTATTTTTTTGTTACTTATAGGAGCTTGTGCTTTGTGGCTCTCACCCGATCATCAGCATAACCAAACTTTGTAGATTTTGTTCTAGGCATATAGAGATGTACAGGCTGAAAAGAAGGGGAGCCAGCACAGAGCCTTTAGGTAGACCACTGTTAAAGTTTTTGGGGGTTGCTGATCTTGTTTCCCATAATCACCTAGCATATTCTGTTGCTAAGCTTGTTGTCTATTAGTCGGGAGATATTCTTGCATGGCACTGTGCGGAGCTTGTATATCATACCTGCAGTACTAGCAATTGCAACAAGTTGTATGCCAAACACATTTACCTCATGCACAAATTCCCAAGTAACAAGTGGAGCCCATATGATGCTAGAATTCGCTCACTGATGTCACAATTTAGTTTCCTGAATTTTCATTTTCAGTAAAAATGGCTTGAAACCCATGTTGAGTATAACAATGAAGAAAAAGCAAGTGCTAAACCATNAATTTTCATTTTCAGTAAAAATGGCTTGAAACCCATGTTGAGTATAACAATGAAGAAAAAGCAAGTGCTAAACCATTCAAAGCTGAGAAAGCCGTAACCTATTGAATCATAGCACTAGGCTAGGTTATGCATCTGGTTTGGCTGCAAAATTTTAAAACCTATGAAAAAAAAATTTAAGTTGAAACACTACTTAGACCTAATTCAGGTATGTACAAAGCAGCACACACAACTGAGAAAAGACAACGGGAAGATTTCTCACCCACGTAATAAAAATAACATGACACTGAGTAAATAAATTATATTATATATATATATATATATATCACACAGTCAATAATTAACTGTAATGATCATCAAGGTGTCAAATCCATCATAAATAATAATGAGTTAAGGCCAAATATCTTGTGCCTAATCCTAGTCAATTCTCGCATGCGTAGGCAACAGTTTATTTACGAAAGTACTGAACAGTGTGTAAAAGGTATTACCTTAAAAACGTCAAAATTAATTTTAAAATAATTTCAGTTTTATTTTTATTATAATATGTTACTACCTATTTTACTTCAAAAAATGTCCAAAAAGTTTGTTTTACAGTTACGTGATCAACCAGACTGAACAACTAACTGGCTTGGCTCCAAACTATGACCCTCGACCTGCTCCAATCCCTGTTGCCACCTTCATTCCCTTTCAAAATTCCCTGACATTTCCCCATTTGCACACAATAACAGTTTTATTTCGGTTATTATTTTACAGTATTCAAAATTCCCTCAATTTCCCTGTCAACTTAGTAACAAATAAAATTTTAGTTGCGACCAAAAAGGGGCAACTCAAACTGAAGTGTAATAAGCAGGAATGTTATAAGATTATTATGCATTTCACTATATGCATTGTTCTTGGAAAGAGTTCAGAGAGACAGTGGGTCAGGCAAGGCTCACCTGTGTGGGGGTGCCCAGCACTTGGTTGCTGCTGACAACGATCTGGCCCGGAGCGAACACCTGGTTCCCGCTCACAACCACCGTGCCCGGCTGGGCTGCCACCTTCTGCAGGACAGGTGTCCCTGCTATCTGCTGCCGGATCATCACCGTCTGTAAACCATCACCACTTATGCTACATCAACTCTTTTAGTAACCCACCATCCTCCTCCCCTTTCCAGTAATGCACCACTCCTTGTCTCATTTTAAAACTATACAGAC